>BMAO01036156.1:0-67425 GCA_019973975.1 Trichonephila clavata
AAAATGAAAGTATGAAAAGTAATAATCTATTTTTACATCAGATAAGAAATATATCTCACTATTACAAAAAAGTTAAATTCTTCATGAAAATCTTAAGATTTTTCTTATCCAATTTATATCTGAATCGATTAAAGATTTCATTTTAGATATAGTTTAGTCCATTATATGAGAGTTTTTATCAATTTTCAGGCTTTAAAAAGTATCAGGTTTGAGAATTTCTCTCTAAAGTTTAATTACAATGAGATAATTAATACAGATGAAGTATCGTAATCTCTTTCACCAAACTTACAATTTTCTAAAAATAATTTATCAGATACTTTTTCGCTTCCTAGAGTAATGAGGTGGTTAATAGTTTATTTAAAGTGAGAGAGAGATGAAGCTTCGAAAAATTGGAATTGTGTGTGTAATCTTCGAAGCTGCTATTAATTATTTATCATAAGTTCACATTTCCAGAATGACTAAGAGCAACATCTTGATGAAAGTAAAATTACATCTTTTTAATTCAAAATTTGTTTTAAGTAGTAAAGAAAACAAGGAACAGTTGTGAATCAATTTCGATCAAAATATTTTATTTATTTGTATCTTATAAGAGAGCATTCACATTAGCTATTAATAAATTTATATGATGAGAATCTTAGTTTCTAATTTCATTATTTATAACTATTATTGCATTTTAATTAACTTATTTAATTTTTAGATAAATATTATTTTAATACTTAATAATATTAATTTAGGTAAATTTATAATTGTTTTTAAATGATGCTTGAATGCACTTATTACTGTAAATTAATTCGTTACAGAATAATTTGCTATAAATTTGGAAATAAATATTGTTTTACAACAATCCATTCACATACGTAAATATGTTGTTTAACTCCTTAACTGCCGATTGCCCATTAAAAGTTAAGCAATTCACACCCCAGTACCATCGTTTTTCACAAAATCAAAAGTATGTGTCGTATTGGGGTGGGAAAGAAAATGCGCAAATAAGTAAATTTTTCTCTGAAATAGGTAAATCCTTCACAAGCACTGTCAAGTACATAGTATCGCATTTCAAAGCCTTCGGAATAGTTTTACTGATAGCAGCGCAAACAAAAGAAACGTATTTCGGAAAGACATACAAATACGTCTGGGGCACTAAACGCACCTTTTGAGCAAAACGCATATATAAGCAAGTAGTAGTTAAAAGGTTTAATTAACATCTTATTCAAATTTGTATAGTAGGGTATTGACCTGAAATCGTACTTCTCACCTACGGTTGAATAATAATAATATCTGAATTGGAACTTGAATCTATTAATTTTCACATTATATCGCGTGTTTTGTTACAATAAAACTGCAACAACTTTTCGTGTTTTCTACATTGGTTTTTCGTGGAATTATGACCCATGCTTATGATTTGATTAGAATAGTTCTGGACATAACGCTTATAATCTTAAGTTCCAAGTTACTCAGCTCGTTACATCCGTAAGTCGAAAATATCAACAAAAAAATAAGATATACATTTAATTTTTAAATTTTTGACTGTATTCCTCGTCTGTAAGTTATTCTGCAGCAATTATTTTGGGAAGTTTCAGTAATAGTATATAAAGACACCTTCATATGTTGAAAAACGTAAATGTTAAATTCAAATTTAGAATTTTTGTATTAATTATTATCAAAATTAATTGGAAGTATAAGATTCAAAAAACAGCAGAGTATATTATTATTATTATTTATATAAAACGCATGAAGAAAAAAGCTTAAATATCTACAATCAAAAAAAAATTAATGTAGCATTTTGATCCAATTACTATTGTATATTCTAAGAACGGAAAAGAAAAAATTTCATCAATTAAAAGAATTAAAAAAATACTATCGGAAAAAAATTATCATGACATATTATTAGAAGATATAACACCTTAACTGGTTTGACCCTTAACTGGTACCGTATGAGACACAGAATGAGGGAACTGTTTTGCCCGTGAGCCATACGGACACTGATATTTTCTTTTTTCTATCTTTGATTTGCATATATTCTTAATTCTTATAGAGAGATTTTTAGTTCTACTGTTTTTAAGAGATGTAGTTTGCCCATGGTACTGAAATACTTCTCATCCCGGACTTTCTTTGTGGTGAAGGTTGGAATTTTTCATTGATGGCAGTAATTTAGATTCTTAGAAATATTCGATAAAGAACATGGATTTGCAAGCAAATGTGCAAATCGTTGCTGGAGAAGAAATGAAATTGAAATATAACCCAAATAAAGCCGAGGCTATATCTGCCCCCATTGCAATGTAGAGCTTAGTATTACACCATGCTTCAAACTGTGTGTGCATATATGTGTTCACACATACACAAAATCCTCAACAGTTTGAAAAAGAGTACGAACATGAAATTTTTTTTGCAAGTATGAAAGAAATTAGATAAATGAAACATTCGTCATAGCATGCAGAGTGCGCTTATGAAAAGCAACATTTAGAGTTTTTGTGATACTTAATTATAAAGTAAATAATCTAAACATTTTTTTTAAGTCAATTCCTACTTAGATCAACAAAAAATTAGTTTAATTACATTTTATTAAATAATTACAATTAATAAAAGTATGTATATATACATATGACAGAATTACAACATTAAGCGGCAATTAGTTTTTATTAATCAGCATTAAAGTATCGCATTGTCATAAAAAAAATTGTGTATATAAAATTTCAGTTCAACTGTTCAGCTTTGAAACGTGAGGAAAAAAATCTTTTAAAGTTTTAAGCCAAGTCGCTAAAAATGAAGCCAACGTGGCTGTATATGTAATTCTTTAAGCAATTAATTTCAGGCAATAATTAATTATAATTAAATTCTCGTATTGTTACCAAAAACAATAGTGTATAGAAAATTTCAGCTCAAATGAAATCTTTAAAATATGAGAAAAAAACATTTTCAAGTTTTGACACAAGTCACCAAAAATGATGCCAACGTGGCTGTATTTTCAATACTTTGAATAATTAGTTTTAATCAATTATTTTTTATTAATTATAATTAAACAACTGTATGTCATCCAAAATAAGTGTGTATATAAAATTTCAGCTAAATTGAGTGCTTTAAAATGCATTTTATTAACGATTGAAAATTTGAACAAGATAAATATAAAGAAAGAGTGAGCTAATATTAAGAATTGAATAAAAAAACAGTTCTGTTAAGTATTTAATTTAAATATATACAATAAAAAAAATTTGCACTTTTTTGGAACATTTTGGGCAAAAAGTTGACCACTTAAATGGTTAAAAGTAAGAAGTGAATGATTTCGATTTGTAAAATCTCAGACTCTTCCAGACCCATCGAAATAGCAGCTTTCAACCTGGAGGCTGTACATGGTTGTTTTGTCATTAGTTGCGTGCAACACATCAAGGCTGTGAGAGATTTCTATCTTCGTTCTATGAAACATTGCAAGATCAAGAATCTAAATAGTAATTATAATTCAACTTTTCATTTTATCAGTGTCAATAATTGGATATCGGAAGGCAATGTTTTTCACGTTTCCCTACAAGAAGTTCAAAGATCTTGTGTCTAGAGATCTGGGCAGCTACGCTATTGAACTTCCTCTTTCCATCCATCGACCTGGAAACTTTTTCTCACTTCCAAACTCTGGTGTGCCACCCATCCGGTATAGTGGTTAGTGACGCCGCCTGCAGTGCCATATTGCCTGAGTTCGAATCCCTGATAAGGCGTGGGTGTATGTATTATAGACCTTCATGACTTTTAATTCCCTCTTTCTTTGTGATGTGTGCTTCATGCTTACTTCTGTAAGCCCCGTGTAATACTTTATGGTGCACGGGGATTTATAAATGTTCTCAATAAAAAATAAAAAAACTCCAGTGTGCTGATGCCTCATTTGCGCTGAACATGTATTGCAAATTAAAAATCGATAAACTTTCTACACCTTGAAATCGTTCTTGCAGTGAAGCCATTTTGAAATGATAATGTTAAAAAACGTTGATGTTGCGCCATCTATAATTTGCATTTCATTACACAGAAACTTTAATCCTTTCTTTATAGAACATAAAAAACTGCAAGTGAGAATCTTTGTTTATTTTTAATTAATTTTTGAAAGTGTTATCACCCTTTTTGAACACTGTTTATTGATATGTATAGTTTTTTTTTTTGCATCAAATACATTTTAACACTAAAAACAAAAAGTGCATGATTTCATCTAAAATTATGATACCTAATTTTTGTTTTTTTTTTGTAATTATATCACTTGTTTCGTGTCACTGTAGTCAGTTTATCGATTTGTTCTTCTTGCGGTGAGTTCATATTCATTTTTTCAAATTTAAACGTAAATATTTACATACATAATTCATACATTACAGAATGAATTTGTTTTCTTATTCGTCTTACAAAGAACTAACTTATAATAATTATTATAAACATAAAACTAATGTAATGATAAATTAATGGTTTATAATACTTGCTCATTTTGAACCAGTGATCAAATCGATGCCATTTTTTTCCGGTAAAATAAGCATGCAAGAACTACATTTTGGGAAAGTATATTTTTAATGTACACATTTTTTCCAATTTTTTAAAAAAGCTTTCTTTATTTTTTCTCAATTTTAGAGACTTTTACTAAAAATACTACCATTTAAAACATCAGTCTTAAAATTTAGGAATATTACACACGCAAATAGCCTTAGAAAGATACAAAACTAGAAATAAAGATACATAATTAGAAAGTGATTAAAGCAAATATTTCACTCTGATGTACTATTAAATCTATATATTTATGTATGTGTATGAAATAAATCTTTGCGTAGATAATCATTGTTATTTTTATTTTGGATCCATAATGAAACTAATTGCGCGTATTACTCAGAATCAATAGTCATTTTATGGAATTATCTGTTACGCAACAAATGATCCTTCATTAAAGGAATAATCACCCTATTATCAGCTAAGCGTAAGGGTAATATGAGGGTATTGTTTCGAACATCAATCATAAAGTTTAATGTAACCAAACGTTAATGTACACATTGTTTTTAAAAGGCTATTGTTATTTGCTTAAAGCTGAGTGCATAAATTTAATACTGAGTTTTTAAACACATAACTTTAAAAAAACTGCTAGGAGAACAATAAAATATGTTTGTGCCTATTGTTTGTTTATTAGCTTCATATTATGAAGCTATATTAGGTCTATTGGCAACATATTTCATAAAATTGAATCAAAATGAAGTAATCGGAGTGACACCTCGGCAAACTTAAAGTACATTAGCCGTTCTACACGACAAGTTTTAAGTTGCACTAAGACAGGGGTGGCCAACCCACGGCACGCGTGCCACAGTGTGGCACGGCAGAGTGGTAAAAGTGGCACGCGAAGACTTACTGGAAAAATTAAAAATTTGAAGCAAATAATAATAAATATTATTTTAACTTTTATTTAAATACGGTTGTCTCAGACAAAAAAAAACCCTACAAATTTGTATCAACATATGTTTGTGAATAAATATTTTCATTTATATGAACATAAAATGAAAATATCGCTCAAAACTAGCCCTAATACGCATCTAAAACAGCCTAATTTTGTTTGCTTCTTCAAGCTAATCCTAATATAGGAAAAATACTACAAATTCAAAAGCGACATACTGACTTTTTAATAATTATTTAGAACTAAATCTTTCAAGTTTTACCTTCTTATATTTTCCCAACTTAACTGATTGAACCTGAAAAAAGTTTATTGACAATAAAATCTAAGTTTTCACTTTTGTCGTTATATTATATTATTTTGTCGTTTTGTGCCTTATTATATTATTTTAAAATCCCCACTACTTAGACTTGCATTAAAAATGGGTCATTTGCGTAAAAATCCCATAATAAGTTTATAAGTAGTATTTTTTCACATTTTCATCTTTTTTTTGCTGGAAATGGCACGCGTCATTTTTTTAAATCAGAAAGTGGCACACTTCCCAAAAAGGTTGGCCACTCCTGCACGAAGACTTGAACTCGAAATTGAAAACGATCAAAGCCAACCATGAATTCACAATCATCATCATTTAGTAACCATGTCCACCAAATATTTGGGGAAACGGACCTATTTGTAAAAGAGTTCGGCATAAAAATATCAAATGCTTTTATTAAAGCTTTTAGCTTTATTAAAATATTCTATACATAACATAATTCCTCATTTCCTCAATCTAAGTACTTATAAACTTATCTAACACGTATATGAAAATCTGTAGAATAGAAATAATTTTCATACAGATCTTTGTGAATTTTTTCATTTAAAAACTAATTAAAACTTTTTGGACTGAACACTTTTTACCCGTACCGGTTTTTCTGTTTTTCATTAAAGAGTATAAAATTGTCAAGTAGGAATTTAAAAATTTTAATATTTTTATAATTAATATTTTTATATTTAATTTGCCTAAGACCTGATGGTCAATAACCAGGTATTTGATAAATAATAAATAATTTTTATTTGTGCTTGATAATTAAAACTAAAATGTCTTTTGATTTTAAATTTCATACAAAAAAACATTTGTACTGACACATATATATGTTCCCTCAATGAAAACAGGAGTTGTTAATATGAAGTTAAAGTAAAAATGCTCGCCGGAAAACCGTCGGCTAGCACCACACCATAATTATGTGGCTTCAACGGTAGTGGGTATTTCCAAAAATACATTTGGCAGTTTTCAATATACATCTGATTATTTCCATGGCTATTAATTTAAATGCTTTTTAATTGGCTGTGAAATCTTTTCAAGAATCTTATTACGGCTGATAAATAAACTATCGTTTCATTTTTTATAGGTCACAAATATTTTTAGAGTGCAAAAAAAAAAAAAAAATCACTCTCGAAAAAATTACTCCATCCAGAAAGTAAGGAAGGCTTCTGCAAGCTTACATGTGATGGATTCTAGATTCTAGAGATCAGAGGTTGATTCTTCTTTCTCTAATGGCACAGCGGGTTGGTATTTCTACCTTTGCAAACCTAGTACATTCCCCAGGAGCGGGAATTACTTTTTAGCGAGGCGCCATATAGGCGATACCAATTGCCACATGCAATTTTGACGCCCAGTTTCCTTCCCAGAGGGAGGCACCTGAGCTCTGCCGATGCAAAATTTGTACTTAGGAACTTAACAGATTGATTCTACATAGCCATTTATCCTATGGCTGCTCGTAGAACAAGAAAGGGAATAATTTGAACCTTAGTAAGATATAAGAAATCTAATGATGCCTAGATTTCAATACCAAATCTAGCATTTGGCGCAGGAAATCTTCCAGAAGGCAGTTAAGTGTGCCAAATTCCTTTGTTTTGTTATATCGACTTCTTACAACCATAACGGGACCCCAGCAGTCCCTTTTTTTCATAGTTTTGCAACTACGGCATTGTTGAAGTGCCGTACATGTAGGTTTTAATCTTGCATGAGCAAGGACATGTATAGATTGCAGAAAGCTTCGATATGAGCATACAATAACTGGTTTCGGATAATGCCTCAAAACTTCTACTTTTTTTCTAAAACAGGAGAAACTTCCTATTTCAAAATTAAACATCTGAAATTTTAAATTCACATATAAACTAAAAATATTCTCGTGCATTTAAAACTACGCTTCTATCTTTCATCCTTTGAAATACAGTTTCTTAACCACTTAAGTGCCACTTGCGTATATATTCGTCCTGCTCAACCAGTGCGTTATGTGCCCCGGACGTATATATCTGTCCTTCCGAAATACGATTCTTTTCCTTGCGTTGCTGTCAGTAAAACTATTCCGAAGGCTTTCTAATGCAATAAAATGACCCTGACATTGTTTCCGAAGGTTTTACTTATTTCAGAGAAAAATTTGTTTCTTTCTGTCTTTTCTTCCTCCCAATATACCTCATACACTCACCCATGGGAAAAACGGTGACACTAGAGACCGAATCGCGTAACTTTTAACCCGCAGTTAAAGGGTTAACCTATTAAAAGGGATTAGAGGTGTGAAGATATAATAAAATGACCGAAATAAGCAATATATTTTATAAATCAAATAGCATTTTTTCAATTAATTTCTGAAATATCTGATAGAAGAACCAGATGGGGAATTCATGGGGGAGATAAGCGTGTTTTTTATAATATCACAATGCTCTACTGGCAATTGATAATACGCTCATTTCAATCTAATTTTGTCATGCTAAAATCAAAACATTTTTAAAAAAGTTATCCGAAATTTCTCCGAGTTGAGACAATTTATGCATAATCTGTAAAGAGCTTATATACCTTTAAGCATACTGAAGACACATCAGATAAGAAGATTCCTAAACATACTACTTCCAAATCAGAAAGTTAACTAATTCGTTAATTAAATTTTAAAAAAATCCATCCTTACTTAATCATAAGATCCTTTTCAGGGGTGAAATTAACTATATATTACACAATAATCATAAAATTCACAACCTAAATCTGAAACAAAGTAATATAATTAATTTATTCCAAATGTGACTGTTAATTGTTCTTCATATATTAAAAACACAGTTCAATGCTGTTCCTCCATAAAGATAGACCTCTAAACTCGTACAGTTGAGTTTCACCACATTCCGCTATTTTCCCACAAAAAATAAAATTTAAATTAAAGAATAGCACGCAACACGAATCTAAGTGAAACTGATAAGGAAATCACTGCGTAAAAAATTGCACTTCAAAATGAAATAATTGTGCATTCCGTACTTGTATGCCAGCTCCAAAAGTTTTGCAAAACTTCGGTTATAAAGTCACGGACATTTATTCACACTTCGTAGTTTTAATTAAATTCTTATAAAAAATTCCTTTAACACAACACTACACAATGTGAAGATTTTCAAGTAAAATAAAAGTTGTAAATAATTTATTGAAACTTTCAATAATTATAAAGAAATTAATAGCCGAACAAGTGATTTAAAGTGCAAAAATTATGAGCATGAATTTTTTTTCAAGCTCATATTTAATTAATATGCATTTTTTTTTTCTATCTAAGATTGTTCCAGTTTATTAATTGATACTTGAAATTAATTACGTTTGGAATATTTGTTTTTCGATGTTTTTAAGCATTATTGATGCTATACCTTGTTGTTTTTAAGTTGATTTTAAAGAAAAGCAGAAAGAGAATTTTAAAGATTAATCTTGTTAATGATAGTGTTCTTTTTTCAAGTCAATGGCTTTAGCTAACGCGATAAAAAGAACCCCAAACAATGTAATGTAAAAATTCATTCAACTGTAATATTTATGCAGAATAAATTTTTGAAGATTATTTAAAGTTAAAATTTAGATCTCATGTTGATAACAGTATATAAAAGTTTTCATTTGCACATCAACAGAAATTATGTACCCAATAGAATTTGATTTTTCTAACTCATTTTAATTACTAATGAAACCAATAATTTTAAAAACGAATCATATTTTTATTTTTTATTCAAATTCAAATTTCTTCTTTGTTATTTTTCAAAAATATAACAATGACTAAAATTTTTCGTCTTCATGAGCATTTTATAATTGAAATAATTACTTTGCTAAGAGTAACATAATATTCGATTTTAAACTTTAAATCTTAGTTTTTGAAGCAGAAAGAAACATGTAAAGTATTTTGTTCAGATGAGCATATTTATACTGTTATGCATATGACAATCTATCTTAATGAAAAATCAAAAAAATTTTAATTGTAATACCTTACAAATTTTTACCAATCATTCATTTTTTTAGAAAAAATATTGTTTTTATTACATACATTTTTTAATCTAGCTTTCTTATCCCCCCCCCATTCAAATATAAAATCTGAATAGAAACCCGAAAGAGTTATTTTAGATTCAAAGGGAAATTTCTGTATATTTTTTTAAATGGGCATATAACACATTTAAGAAACACTAAAGAATATCTGTATAAATATCTACATGAGATCAACAAACCTTTTTGGAACACTTTAAGACAAAAACTCAACATTGAACTAAATGTTGTACAATTTTTAATTTAAAAATTAATATTTATGCTTTGGAGTAGCGGAAATAGACTCAGAATCAAAATAATAAGTGGAAGTATCTACTATGGGCGTAGACTCTGACTTGACTCTGAGGCCAAAAATGCATGGAATTTTTATTTTAATTATTCGACACGGTGGGTAAGAGCCTAAGGTTGCGGATTCAATCCTGCCTGTAGTCGACAGATTTTCTGGATGCAAAAATCGCACGCAAGCATGTGATATGATTATGCGGTATGTAAAAGATCCCATAAGTATCAATTTGGCTTTGGTACTCTGGACAAAATTAAACCCCGGCAATATTTAGGGAAGGAGAGAGGACGTTTTGTATGCTACTAGATGGTGCCACCTATGAAATGAGTCTTTCTCTTGTGGATTTTTCGTCGCAACAAAGACAAAACTGCCAAAATACAGCCCATTTGAAAGAAGAAAGAAACATTTTAATTAAATAATACGGGTCTCAGAAACATACAACAATAGTTTTCTGCCGCGTCACCAAAAAATATCTGAAATAATTTAAATAAACAGTAAATTAAAATTTTTAAGATGAAAACATTACACAATTATCCTTTCAAAATACGCCTTCAAAATATTAAGGTTCCAAGGTCATACATTTAATATTATAAAGGATAAAGTCGCTTGATGTCGTGCCACACTAAGTTTCAAAAATGATCATTTTGAATACTATGCTCGACACTTAAGCCACTCTATAGAAGAGGATGGAACTTTTTAACTGTATTTGTTTCTCATTTACGAGGATTAGGGCAAAAGACAGGGCAACTATTTTTTTTTCTTGAAGATACCAGTCCGGTTTGAAAATGCGACATATACAAACGAAAGGACAAGGTGTTAACTGCATGTGTGGACAATGAATAGCACTGAAATATCGTAACACACTAATTTATTACGGTAGAATACAAGGCAATATGGCCTTCACGGTGCAAGAGAATGGCATGACCCTGCTTTGTTGTGCGTTTCTCGATGCCACTTGCGCTCTCTAACTTCAGTAGCGTCCATCGTTTGTCTTCATCCATGAGCGGCTCGATAACGGCACGTGCCATGTCGTTTCGTACACTGAGCGGTCGTCCCGAACGTTGCTCATCACTGGTTGACACACGTCCTTGCTGAAATTTTTCTATTTACCGTGCTACTGTACGGTATGGTAGTACAGTATTCCCAAGGGCTTCCGCAAATTCACTTTGATATTCCATCTCATTTCTCCCTCGGAGAACGGCTATTTTGATGTAAGCGCGCTGCTCAACGCGGGTTATTTCCATCTCACACGACACACACCAACTGACTGATTTCACAGCCTTCGCTGCGCTACTACCTGCTATCCATGAGCCATCTGTTGTTCTGTATGCACACTATGCCTGCAGAACTTCCACATGACTCATATACGCTTGTGATCCGTTCACATATTTACAAGGGGAAAAAATAGTTGTCATGACTTATGCCCCAACCCTCGTATAATGTTTCATTATTTTTTCTACTATTTTATGATCCAAGGAATTTTTATTGAAAGAATCATCATATCACTCTACAAGTACTTTTGAACTAAATCAGAATTTATTTAACTTCCTCCCATAAATTTCATAAACTGTTTTTATCCATATGTTAGTCAATTTATGTAAAAAAAATTACATTTTTCCTCTAACAGCAATATTATAAAACTCTATTTCCTGCATATAAAACTTTCACTCTTGCCAGTTAGTCCAGCATGAAAATGTCAAATTCCAACTATGACATGCAAAATCCGGCAAGTAGTTATCTGATAGTTCATACTTAGAGGGAAGCTATAGCAGACAAGAAATAAGTACTCCTGCACTCGAGATAAAAGTTTTCCATGTTTTACGAAGTTTCAGTCATGTGTGAACTAAATTGAAATCAGGATGAAAGATTTACTAAAAATATACCGCTAACTCGGACTTCCTATTAGGATTTATAGCTGTTACATAAAACGCTTAAGGTTTCTCAAAGTTAGTGAAGTAGTTGCTGAGGCTTTTAAATTGCAGGAATTTTTCTTCGATACATTCACCTACTCAAGTTTAAAGTAATGCATGTGATTTATGTGTGTGTGCGTATGCGTGCGTGCTTGTGTGTATGCGTGCGTGCGTGTGTGTATGTGTATGCGTGCGTGTGTGTGTTTGTGAATTTCACATAAAAAGATATATACTTATATTGTTACATTTATTGAGGTTTGAGGATTTTGTGCAAATCAGTCACAAAGAACAAGACAGTTCTTTAGCAGCGATGAAAATTTATTGTCGCAAAAACAATCCTTGAAATACAGGATGTAGTAGCAATGTTCAGAAAACAAATCTCAGAAGACCATCACACCTTCAACAGCACTCAGATACAATTACAGTGTTTCCCAATTGTGTAAAAATTATTCACAAGCATAGCCGAGCTAATCGGTAATCACGCTCAAGGATAGTTTACTATTCGCTAGTCAAAACAATACTGAAAAATCGCTGGTTGAAACAAGACTGTCTCATTTCGGCGAGCGTCTCTCTATTTATAGACCCGGCGGAAACTTTGAGAAAAATCCGCTTGCGTCACAGATCGTGAAATTAGTGGATTTCTCCACTAATTTCCAGAAGAATCCATAGGGTCCCGAACTCACCAAAAATGGTCGATAATGACATCAATGACACCAAAGTAGTCGCCAAAAATGTTGCCAAATTAGCTCTAATGCCAAGATTTCACCAAGTTCCCATTGAATCACCATTATAACGTAAGGGACGGTGTTGCTTCTGAATATTTCTTCCTATTTTAACATAAAATAAATATAACATAGAATAACATAAATTCAGATACAAAACTTTTGCACTATTTTACACAAAATTCGTAACAATATAAAATTGGGGCACTATTTTTTTTCACTCAATATCTCATATAACTTATTCTAATAACAGTGTTTATGATCAAAATGTGTGTGGTAAACATATAAACTGTATTTTTGCTTTTCTCTTTTACTTTTATAATTTCTTTTTTATCTTTTAGATCTTAAAAAGGCGAGATAAACTCTTATTACAAATTGTTACATAAATTTGTTACAGTTTATTCACAGAATTAAATTCTCTCGAGAATAAAATATACTAATTAAATATATCTATAACTTTAGTCTATGTATTTTGTGTAATTACATATTTTATAAAAAGTTTGTTCGATTCATTGGTTGCTTATAGAATTAACTAAAAAAGTGTACATTATTCGATACCAAACTATAGGAGAAAGTAATAGTTCTGTTAGTTTAAATATATTAGATGAATAATAAGTTGATGGTAAAAATGTTTAATCAAAATTTTGTAAAGAAATAAAAATTGTATCAATTTTTAAAAATTGGCGTATTTCTAAAACTGATATTTTTTTTAATGAATTTCAATATTTCCTATAAATTTAAATATATATAAATTATTCGGAATTCACAAAATACTTTTAAGAATACATAAATTATGAGATATCAAGTATTTCTCCCATTTTCTAAAAAGGAGAAACTTTTCAAAAAACATTTTAGAAATAATATGGTCAAATCAATTTTCCTGCTTTCGATTAGGTATAAATTTCCAGTTTAATTGTAAAAAGTACAAGTTAACAGAACATTAATTTAATATAACGTTTATTTATGTAAGTGTAGAACATGATTAATAAACTTTGAAACATAATACTAATTTTAGAGAATTATTATTATTTATTGTGTATATATAGATATTTGGTTAATATTTTAAAATGGTGCTTTTCAAACTTTCAATATTTGCGACCTGCTTTTCAATCATAACTTTCATCGCCCCACCCTCATCCATGCAATAACAATGTGTTGAATGCAATAATAATAAACTTTGACGTAAAAAGATACAATACGACTTTAATTATAAGCCAAACAAATTATCAAGATAAGTATTTAATTTTAGACATAATTTTTAAAAGATAAGACCAAGGGTCTGGTAATTATTAAAATTGTTCTTAACTTAGTATTGTTTAATTAGTTATCAAATACATTGTGCAGAAGTCATAAATTTACAGTAAATTATTTATTTATTTTGCATAAATATGTAACCCTCTATACCTACTCTCGGACCCGGCTAAAGGCGTGGATGGAAATAAAGGACGACTCAACAAAAAACTTTTTAATTATTTATTCAGCACATTAATTATCACAAAGTTCAATTAATCAGATAGGATGAGATGTTTTCCAGAAAAGAACAGGGGGTGGGGATTTGCTACGAGAGTCGCGAGTTCGGAGAATACTGCTAATCAATTGATTCAACTTTTATGGATCAATCTACTACTATAATATTTGATTTACTCTTTAGCTATGTGACTAATCGTCACTTAAATCTGTTTAGCAATTTAAAGCTGAAACGCACTATCAATATAATTAATACCTGATCGGTAGATGTTCTTCCTTTTCTTCAGCTTTTTAATATTTCAATCTCCAGGCAACTTCGTCTAATCATCTATTCTCCTCTATCTATCTAGCAAGCAAACCTATATTATATACAACTGACCTAATATGCGTATCACGGTTTCTTCTTTAGAAAGGGTTGTTGTCATTTATATCCCAAAGATTTTCCACGAGGGTTATTAGAAGGACGCGTATAGATCCATCACAAATGTTTATTTTATGTTTTATTATGTTCTTTTTGCATTCTTTTTCAGTAAATTAATAACTTTTTAAAATAATCCTTTGTTTACGACTTTTTGAAATTCTCGGGCCCACACGCAGGGTTATGACATCCCTAGGGATTACAATACCGGGATACCGAATACCAGTATTTTGAGCCATTTGTACAATTTTGACAATACAAATTTTGTATTTTGTAATCTGCAATTTTATACAAATTTTGTAAGTTTCAATACAGGTTTTTCGGTATTTACTAGAATTTTTTTAAATTGTCTCCACTCTATGTTCAGGAATCTCCAACACAGCAAAAATGGTATACGTTTTTGTTTTTATTACTACCTAATGAGCGGAATTAATTAGATTGTGAATATAAAGTTGCATCGTACAATCAAGAGAAATGAAAAAATATGTGAATCATCCAATGAGGCGGGCCAAAACTATAATATTACAGCTCAGAGCGATACTGCACACGCGCGGGATTCGTAGTCTGATACTCGCATCTGTGAAAACAAGGTTGGAATTGAGAAAGAAGTGCGTAATATTTCCATATTTTTTAATTACTGAGTTTGTTAGTCACATTGTTTTTCCATATCATACTTCAGGGCTCAAAATATTTTTCAGATTCATTATATATACTCTTAAATAATAACCAATAATAATGAATAAAAAAACTTTAAAGAACATAAAAAAAACAGTTGATAATACTTTGGTTTGGTTTCATTATTTATTTGATGAAAACAATATGGCAGTACAATGCAAAAAAGGTTCTAGAGTTATTAAAATTAAAGGAGGAAATACAAGCGGACTCCTACATATTTAAAAATGAAACATGATACAAAATTGTTAAATAGGAAATAATCTGATTGAAATGAGGATACAAATATAAGCACAGTTTCTGAGCACAAGCCATTAGGGGTTTTAGATTACTTTGGAATTAAAAGATAACTTGGATAAAATTATAAGTAAATTAACAGCATTACATCGTTTGCCATTTTGAATTAGAATTGTCGTAACTAAAAAAAATTCAACAAACCAAAATACAATACAAAAATCAGCTATATCCAAAACTATCCAACGAGAAATCGATTTATATAAAGAGGAAGGATTTAGAAGTAAATACTTGAAAAAAATATAGCGCACATTGCTACATAGTACCCATCAACTAACGTAGATGCCGAAAAAGCGTTTCGACAGCTGTTAATTTTGCACAAAATTATGTTCAAGTCTCAATGACAGTACAATTAATGCATTGTGTTTCTAAGATCCAATTTCAAAAATTCATAATATTACCGAAGGCGGAATACTTATATTTACACTTTTTTGTGATTTACATATATGTGATGTTCTTTTACTTTTTTGTGACTTTTTATGTAATGTTACAATTTATGAGTTACAAACTCATAATAAAACAAAGAAACACACCTTTATTTCCTTCTTCTTCTAAAATTTCTACTACCGGTATCTCGGTATTAAGATCCAAAAAATACCGAATACCGGTATCGAAATTTTGGTCCAATATTGCAATCCTTAGTCGTCCGCTGTGGGAGCACCCCCACAGTTTGAGATAATCTGCTTACCAATCGCAAAATCCATATAATCATGCATCATCTTTATTTGAATTTCTTATATACGCAATGCTTCAGTATGGAACTTTTCTTAATATATTTTATTATTGTATCACAAGAGTTTTAAATTTTTAAGAAAATACTACAGATGCGGGCTGACACTTTTTATCCAATAACAAACATTTTAGAAAAAAGGAACGAAAATTTTGTTGTTAATAAAAATATAACGGCTAACTTGTAATGAAATTTCATAATTGTTTAAAATTTTATCAAGAAAAAGTATTCAGAATAAAAACGGAAACTCATTTGCTACGAAATTTCTGGTTCGTTTTGTTTCAATTGCACATAGCTATGCAGTCATTTACGGTAAAAATTCATTAATTACAAAAACACTCAACTGCCAATATTATGTTAGTATACGCAACAAATCTATGTAAAAACTTTTAATCATTTTTGGTGCAATCATTTTAAATTAGTTTTAAATGGAGGGAAAAAAATTTATTGATTTCACAAAAAAGAAAAATTAATACTGTGTTTGAAAGAATTTTATATTACATCAAGGAAACTAGCAACTTTCATACTTTGTTAAAAGAATGCTTGTTTTCGTCATTTATGTTTCAAAACAATCTGTGAGATTTTATTTAGCAGAAACTAACATTTATCTTTCTTCTCTGCATAAACAATTCATATAGGGTTTTTCATGTTTAAGAAAAACGAAAGTTGGTTTTTAGTATATATAATAACACTTTTAAGCCATGCTAAATAATTTGCTTTCATTTCAACATTATTTGTATTGTGCCTTTGACAATAATTCTATTTAATACAGAATATTAGAACTAATTCTTATAACTTTACAAATAAAAATATAATCATAATAATTTTACAAACCTACAAATGAATATATTTTGCCTCAATAAAAATAATTTGCCTTTGTGTTCATGAAAAATGAAATCATCACTAATACATTTAGTGAGAAAAAAGTAACTCGCAAGTCTATTAGATCATTTTATAACTTATTTTTTACATTAACAGTGAATTAGTGATTTCTCCATTTCTATTATATATTAAACAATTGTACTGAACAAGTTATTCCAAATAAATTATGATGTACAAACATTTTGTAAAGGTTTTAGTTTTTTTGAACTCTCATGTAGTATTCCATATTAGTAAACTTCCTTGTTAATGTTTTTCCATGATTCTCCTCCAGTATAGAAGGGAAAATTGTTCTTGTACCAAGTTCTATCAGTCTGTTATTAGTTAAAACAGAGTGAAAAATTTAAAGTTTTAACACAGTTTTAATTTTAATTTTTATCATTCTTCTTACCCAAGACATCGTTATTTATCACACTACTTTGTAGAAACTCAAAATATTCAGTTATTCAGATTGAGTCAGCATCCGAATATATTTGACATGAATAATAGACATTGTATCAGAACTTTTCTAGTTTATTCAAAGAGCACCAATAAAAATTTATTTCGTCCTTTCGTAACGCTTGAGGAAGAAACTTTTCTTTTACATGTGACATCTGCCACTTGATAATGTCTTTACATTCCGAACTAGGTCTGAGTTTGTTTGATGGATCGCTGGATTATAAGTAATTTATTTCCATCGAAGCCAATTTTTCACAGGAAATGTTTTAAAAAGTTGCAAGTGCTTGAATATAAAAGATTACCTTTTGAACAAAAGGAAACAAACTTATTTTTTGGTAATTCAATGTTAAAATGCTAAATAGTATTTCTTTAAAAGAAACTAGTATAAAATGCTGTAACAAGAGCAACTAACTTTTGATTTTTAAAAATTAATAACGTATATTTATTCATTTTAAAAGATGAAAGTTTACTAATTATTTAAAACAAATAATCAATATTTAACAGTAAAGAGAGTTGAATTATTAATAATTACTAACATAACTGAATTATGATGAGAATTCTAGAAAAAAATTTCATCCTTTTTTGAGGAGAAATGTGTAACATATTAACGTATTCTTAAAATATTCTATATTTTCTTAACAAAATAATCCAATATGTATATTAATACTAACTGCTGTTTTTACGAAATCCTTTATGAATTATTGATTCTTATGGAAAATAGATACAACTTTCCCGAAATCTTGATTTAATTTTTATAGTTCATGGAATCAGAAAATATTCTACAACACTACATAAGTATTTTTTTCTCAACATAATACCTGCATTTTAAAAATATTAAAGAAAAATAAAATTTGTTAAATGTATTCTTTTTATAATACATTTTAAAATACAGTGTTATTTTAAAATTATATTACTTCGAATTATACTTTTAGATATAGTAACTATATTATATTAGTATGGTTTAAAATATAGTAATAGCTATTATAAGTAAAATACCATAGAAATACAACTAAATCCAATGAAATAATGTCTTTACATTCAATGAAATATTCAAATAAAGTTTCATTTTGAAATTAATAACTTTATTTTGTGTAGTCTTTTATAATATTATTTGCATAGGTATATAGTACCAATCTTCATCACAAAACTAGGAATGATTCTCATGAAAATAAATTGTAATTGAATTAGAGAATTTGATAAGGCACACACTAGATGACCCTAAGAATTTTTTTATTATTTCTAATGAACTGAGATATTGTTTTGAACTCTTCTACACTTTAGTTGTGTAGCTTCCTGAATTCGATTAGCTCAACATAAAACTATAAATATTAGTTACAGATTTTAGTGAATTTCAAAATATTACGTAAAAATCTTCTTTTCTTTATATTACCATAATGTACAGGGTGTCCCAGAATAATTGAGACAAACTTCAACAGGATTTAGGAGACATCACAAGGATTCAGATTAACATAGCAACCCGTGGTCGGAGACGACATAGGAAAGTAGTATGACAGGTACAAAAAAAGAAGAGACACAAGACTGAGATAATTCGAAATGTTTATTGGTCAATGATATTACACATGCAGTCAGAGATGATAATGGTAAATTATCACAAAAGATGTTTAAAAATTCCATCATTGCTAGCGATACATGTGTTACACCGCTCGGCCATGGATTAGCAAATTCGCTCAGATACACTTGGATTTTATTCGATATCCGCAGCAGCACAAATGATTCTTGCAACCAGATACAGAGCAGTGACGGTACTCCTTGAAGATGCCATGCAAGTAAGCCTTCACGTTGCAAAATACACTACTTTAAGATCTTCTTACAGCAACAGCAGCGAAGGCTCATAGGCTGCTACTCGAATTCCTTCGAATGGTATCCAACACATTTTGCTCATGCGGGGGTTCGAGTCACTCGTGGCCCAACTTCACTATGTCTGTTACCTCTTAATGATCCACTTTCAAACAAATTGTGACGCAAATTAGTAACCCTTTTCAAACAAATTGTGATGCAACATCCGGCGGTCCGGTGCTTCTCTCTGTATGTCCCTTTCACGATTCAATCTTTCTGCTGCACGTGTATTTCCTTCTGGCAATCCAAAAAACAGGTTCATATCTGCCAGCTCAGTGTTCGTAAAATGCTCCATACTCCTCTACGGGTGATGACAGCTCAAATGACTGCGGTAATACAGGTCTGTTTCCTCCAACGCTCTTGTGAACAACACCACCTAGTGCCGAGTGGAGAAGTTTCCAACCATGGGTTGCTATGCACATCTGGACCCATGTGATATCTCCTACCTCCCCATAGAGTATGTCTCAATAATTCTGGGACACCCTGTACATTAATTCTCTGTTGAATAAATTCAAATCCCAAATATCATTAAAACTTCTCAATATCCATTAATAACCCAAGGTAATTCAATTTTGTATCCATCTATACACAGCTTGTATTATTTCAATGTCACATTCCACCTCTTGTTAGGACCCAATTATCATTACTTCACCACAGAAACAACAAAATAAGCTCAGTTATCCCGATTATTTTCTTGTTCCAGTAAATCAGTCTATATTTTTTCCCTTTCTATACTAAAGAAGGCAATAGGAAATCCTAAGCATACAGAGATTCATGGATATCCTTTTACGCAGCAGGATGGACGAAAAAGTACGTTAATACTTTTGGAAAGAACATTGGCTTATGGAAGAAATCCCATAAAGACTTCCTTAATAATCATGTGTATTCTTTGAGTTTCAATCATGCATGGAAGTTGGAGATAGGTTTGCCTCATAAGGAAGGGTTATTGTTAGATATTTTTTTCTTTAACCTTTTGAGTCCTGGGGGTATTAAAAAAACACTGTTGAAGAATCCCAAACAGCGCAACCCAAAACCGCACTTTCTCAGAATGAGTACGAAATGACCCAAACAGTTTTATTTTATGTTGAGAAAAACCAAGCTGCGCGATATCGCTTTGTTCATTTTACACGGATGAATTCCAATCGGAGCTATAATATTATTTTACCTATTGTGTTGCACGCTTGAAATCCACAAATCTGGAATAGAATTATTTAGATTAGAAATTTTAAATTAGGATTTAGATTTAGAGTTGAAGCCGCTATCCACAGTAGACCTTTAGTGTATGAAGAGGGCATTGAAGACACCGAAAAAGTCTTGATTCCGGGTCACTTCTTAACTGGTCAAAAATTGACTAAAATTCCCACAAACAGAAGACTTACACGCATCTTTTTGAACAACGAGAAGTTGTATTAAATCAATTTTGGAAGAAATGATGATGGTCGAAGGAATACTTATTACAATTGCGCTCCTTTCACCAAGTGCGTGGTAAGCAAAATTCTTCCAAAATCCGAATTGGGGATGTTGTCCTATTGCAAGAAGACGTCACACCCCGAAACACCTGGAAAAGAGCACGTGTGGAGGAGTTAATCCTTGGTAGCGACGAGCAAGTCCATTCTTGTGTGTTGCGTGCTAATGGATGCACCATCACCCGACCTGTACACTTAGCCATCCCCCTGGAGGTTAACTAGTCTAGGGAGTATGTTGCATGCTTAAAATCCACAAATCTGAAGTAATCCCAAAACAATGATGTCATCTTGCATATTTTATTAATTTCTAAATAAATATCAATTCTTATTCTTATTCTGATAAAAATTATTAATTATTGCTTTGAATGGCAACAGTTTTGTTTAATAAGAATAATAAACGAATAAAACGAGAAAAATGACGAAATTGTTTTAAATATTTATTTAACTTCTGTCTAATGTTTACTTATTAACAGATCGTAAAGTGTACTATTGACATTAAAACGAACTGCGTGATGTACTTGCTTCAGTAAATCTGAGCGAGCGACTTCAACAATCAGTAACGCATCGTCATTTATCCATAATATTCAAAATTTACCAGGTTTTCTCGGCATAAAATCTCAACAGCAAGATCGCACTGCTTTGGACCCAAGCGGTTAAATAGGTTATCATGGCAGAGTGTAGATGAATTTAGGATTAAGATTAAGAAACTCTTTTTGAAAGAGAGAGAGAAAAAAAGATGTCGAAATTTATTTGATTATAATAACATTAATAATATAATAATTTTAATTGCACTTAAATTGATTGCATATACAGTCGGATCTCTATTTAAAGAAGTCGATAAATCCAGAAAAAGAGTTCCTTATGTGGAAAATTAGTTAGAGATTCATCTTTCATTATATTTTTCTGCTCTTGGTTTCAGAAAGAAGTTCGCAAAATAGAGAGATCCGCAAAATAGAGGTTAGTAAAATGGAAGTCCGACTGTATTTATTTATTATTTATATTACCGTAAAATCCGGCGTATAACGTGCACTTTTAACACAAAAGATAAAATTGAAATTTAGGGGTGCGCGTAAAAAAAACTGGGTAAAAAAATGACAGCCTTAAAGTTTTTTTTAAAAATGATTTCAGAAAAAAAATTAGACCTACATAGATTGAAATACTATTTTTTTTAAAGAGATGACATTCTTTAGGAACTCAGAAGGTTGTAGTTCTAGAATTATACTATTGTTTTTACTCTAAAGCTTCGAATAATATCTCGAATAAATGATTTCCAAACATAAAAGCATTGCGTACTTACATTTCAGGTTCTTTCATAAAGAAAAGGGGTTGCGCTTTATACGGCGAATATATCTAAAAAAATTAAAAATTGCAGCTTGGAAGTATAGGTGTACGTTATACGCCAGATTTTACTGTAATTCACATTATTAAAAAAATGCACCTATCAAGTTTTTGGATGAAAAATTAGAAATAGAATAATATTTTTAGTAACACATTTATCAAATAGAATGGAATACCATTCACAGCGGACATGCTCTATTAGATTTTCAATTGAAGCCTGAGAAAAATCGAATAATAAAGAAGAGGGGATTATTTCTGGACGACGAATATTTTCCATCGCTTCCATTTAATAAAACTCAATCAAAGCAGTAATCGGGGAAAGTCGAAACTTCATTATGCAGTCTGTGACGAAAGTGAAGTGATGCAAAAAAATCGTCAAATAATGAGCTGGAAGCTCAGTCTGATTACTTGTTTTTTCCTCAGGGGCTGTTATTTAAATTATGTGGATTTTCGACGTCTTTTTTGCTCACTCTATTTCTAAATAATTGAAAGAATTTCGGCTAGATTTTTTTTCTTCTATACAGCACTAAATCTTACGCATAATAGCTTTCAAAATACCCTTATTTTATGTATTTTCGTAGTAAAAAAACGAATAGGCAGTTCTAAATTTCATTATTAATATACGTTTTTAATATAAAAATATAAGGTATTATTGTCATTCGATATCCTGTCTAAATAAGCACGTCATATCATTTAAATAAAATAAATTCATTAAATTAAATAAATAAATACTTTACATTAAATAAATAAATTCTCCACAGAATATTTTCAGCGAATCTGTATATAAATCCTTTCTATAAATGTTTATATATGCATATACATGTGTGCGTGCACGTGCGTGTGTATACATGCGTGAATATATGTATGTTTGTTAAAATCAAATGGAAGAAAAAATAAAGTTTATTAGATTTGTAGTTTAAATTCTGAAGTTTTTTAATATTATTGAGATACGATTCAAATACTTTTAAAGTTTTATGAAAATATTTTACTTGAAAGTGACATTAATTATAATGTTCATTTCTCTCATTAGACTAATTTTAAAAGGGAATTTATATGTAATGTTCTATAGCGGCAGATTTTTATCAATAAACTAGGCCATCACAAGTTTGACCAACTTTTAATTAACCTGCTACTGATATTTTTTTACATTTTTTTAAAAAAAATAACCCTATAAAATTTTATTATTTTATTTGTTAGATGTATAGATATTTGATTTTTGATGAAAAATAGATATATATTTTGTTATAAGTTAAGTATTAATTTAACGTTTTTTTTGTAGCGCTTTATATAATTAAAAGAAAATATTTCCGTTGTAAAAAAGAAAAAACATTAATCCTGGCATTCTTGAATTTTGTTTCACTAATTAGAACTGTATTTATATCATTGAAGAATATAAATTATTTTACTCATTAGAGCTTGCTTCGAAAATAATTAATTCAATTTCTTTTTCTTGCTTTCAAGCAAAACTCTACCAATCTTAAATGAATATAAGCTATACCAAGCAATTCTTTCTAGCTTTTGAATGATTGCAAACTTATATTTCTTACAAAAAAAATTGTTTGTCGATTGTCTTAGAACGTTCTAGAGAAACCTAATTTTGAATAAAGGTCGTAAAACAGTTATTCATTATCCTTCTTAGATATATTTGAACATATATTCTATTTTTGTCAAAATTTCATTTCCAAGCTACAGTTGACCCGTTTGATTCTTGAAACACATGCTTTGATAATAAGAATGAAAATAATCATTAATGAAAGATATTTTCTTCAATTGTATATGATTTGTTAAAAATAATATCTTTGAATAGGATTTTTTGTCATAAATAAATATAATTTATTAGATTTTAAACGGTAAAAAGTGAAATTTAGAAGCTATAGAAATTCACAAATGGGAATGAGGTAAAAAACTCATTTCTCACAGCTTTACAAAACTTTACATGAATTTCATTTTTTAATAGCTATTTTTCTCTGCTCTCTCTTTTTCTCTTTTCTTAAATTACTTAAATTTTGCTTTTAAATTCATCTGTAAAATAGAATCCGTTTATTAGAAACAGTAAAAATCTAAATAACACAAATTCTTCATTTACAAATATATTTTAAATTAAGATATTACTTTTACATACGAATTTCATTTATTCAAGCAAATTTTCAGTTTATGTGTTAATTAAAGAAAAAGAGAGTGGCAAATTTTACTTTTAGAATAGAATCAGAAAAAAAATTCAAAATTCTTCCCTAATGAAATTTTGGAAATTATTCTTTATGCTTAAAATGATCAGAATATCTTAAAAAGATGTAGACAATATAAAATATATTATTTTTTTATAAAGAATTTCATTGTATAAGAAAATGATGATATTAATGGCTTTGAGAAGCATTAACCCCTCAACTGGTTTGCCCATACACCGTATGGACTACCAAAAGCGGATCACAACCGGTTTGCCCGTACACTGTATGGGAACTGATATTTTATTCTTTCTATCTTCCATTTGCCCATATTTTTAATTCTTGTAGTGAGATTATTAGTACTAGTGTTTTTAAGAGTTGCAGTTTGTCCATGGTACTTAAATGCTTCTCATCAGGGATTTTCTTTGTGGTAAGGCGGGGGTTTTTCATTGAAGGCAGAAATAGAGATTCTTACATATAATTTTATAAAGAACAAGGATTGGCAAGGAAAGAAATGAAAGGAAAAGGGAGAGATAACCCAAAAAAGCTGTTATTATCTCCATCCTCATTGCAACGTAAGACTTTGTCTTACATCATCCTTTAAATTATGTGTGCATACATATATATATATACACACTCAAAAAATTCTAAACCATTAGAAAAAGAATATGAACATGTAATTTTTTTTTGTAAGTATGAGAGAAATTATCTTAAGATTTACGAAACATTCTTCATAGCATACACAGACTGTACTTATAAAAAGCAAACAATTAGAGATTTTGTATTTCACAATTATAAAGTAAAAAATATAGTAAAAACTTTAAAATTGGAAAACTAAAATAAAATTCTTGCATTTTAATATTCTGTTAAGTATTATGATTTTTATCATTTGTTATGCCACCTGATCTTAACTGTGTTAGATCCAGGTCCATGAAATTAATCATGAAAAGAGACTATATGTACACCTGCCGTTAGCCGTAGCCTTGAGAACCATGCAAGTGACAGTACGATTTAGCTAAGTCCCCCCCCCCCAATTTTGAGAGAGAACATCCTGGCTTCCTCTCTCTTCCCTTTCTACCAACCTCACGAGAGGACAGACAGCTCCACGGATATTAAGGTACCTTGCTTAGTTATATGCAATAAAAAAATGTACCTTTTTTTGGGTACATTTTGGGCAAAAAAATTGACCACTTTTAGGGTTAATACATAATTTGTATATGTTTAGATAATATAAAAAAGCCGACGGTGTGAAAAAGTATGCGCCATGAACGCATGCGTTGAAATTCGTGTAAGCTGACAAACAGAATGAGACAGAACATTAAATAACTTTTATTTAACCCGGCATCACTCGCGTGAAAAAAATGACCTAAAGTTCTCGCGCAGGGTGTGTCATACCCTAGGGATGTTTACATTGTGTTTTTACCGTAAAATTTTTATACAAAGGTTAAAAAGGAAGAAAAGTAAGAAATACAACGTTTATTACATTTTTCACACTTAAATTTAGTTTTTCTGTTCTTTTTATAAGGGAATTTAGTGTATTGTTTATACACTTCTTTAATCCCGTGGTGAGTGAATGCGATATGTTTTCGCTGGATCTTATTTTTTTTAAATCTGTATCTTTTTCAAACTAAACATGTAGGAGTAAACTTCTTTATTCTTTAAATTTAAAAATTTTGGAATTTCTTTTTTGTTTCTTATTTTGTTCCAGCAATAGTTTTTTTTCCAATTCATCTGAAAGTGGATAAGATGTGCACCAGTTATCTCCTTTAGAATTACGTTCTTCTAAAAAATTTTTGTGTTTCTACATATAAAGTATTTATTTTCAACAGTGTCTTCCTTTTTTAAATCTGAATCGATTTTAGTGGAGGAATCATACTTGTTTTTATACTCTTCATTTGATTTTTCCTCTTCATAACCGCGAAGAGAATTTCTTTATTCGAAAATACTGTTGTACTATATCTAATAAATACTGTATTTATTAAATTACTTAAACATCACATTTCTTCATCATAACTACAATAACACACCATAGCATAAAGAAGATTTGAAATATGTTCATGCATTCAGAACTGTAATGGTGTCTCACGCGCAGGGTATGACATACCCGAAGAGGTGATATCCAAAAATATATATTTAAAATTCACCTACAAGATAAGGCCCCTTAAAGAATATGACCTTAAAGTCAGCTATCAGACCTTAAAGCACGAGAAACTCTCCATTTTCCAAAAAATGCTTAGAATGAGCGTTGAAAAGAGTTAGATGGTGGGTATAACACACCCTGCGCGAGTAGTGCCAAGTTAAACATGATTTAGTCATACAGAGTGAGATGCATCATCAGGTGACCAATAGATTGTAAGTCTATCACGAATTACAATAAAGCACACACACACACAGCAACACATCATGGAATAGAGTCAATGAATTTGTATGCCTGAAAGAGGAACCACTATCCACTTCCAGGTATTTGCCACAGGGGACTTCACATTCTGCACAAATGTAGCTGGTTCTCTATTTTGTCCCTTTCTGCTACATTTCTTACATCGTCCACATTTGGAAACCTTTTTTGGTATATAATTTCCTCCAATGGCTAAGTGCACATTATCCGGAAGCGCACTTCTTTTTTTGGAAGCTAGAAGGGCGTCCTTTCCTTTTTATCGTGAAATATCCGCTTATTAGTTGAAGAGGTCATGTTACACAAAATGTTAGCTGGAATAAACTGGGTTTTTTTTGTTTATTTGCCACAGTATGAAACTATCCATGATGGCAAGGTCAATAACAAAATAAAAGATACCATGCCCCCATTTTACAGATCTTCTTATTTGGTATCCTTCTTTTCTTTGATCGAAGCGATCAACCCCTCCCATGACATCATTATATACAGTGACAGCTTTTAGACAAGGTACTTCATCTTTAGTACCATAATTTTTTGTCCAGTTTACAGATGTCACAACCGCTGGACTATGTGCAGTAACAGAAAACTGAAGCGAGAATTTGTCTTCCCATCGTTATGATAGCAGGGCTAATTTATAATAATGGGTTTGGTGCTTCTCACAGGTGTATCTTGTAAGATCATGTAGATGGGAAGCAATTTTCCCAAGGCCTACGAAAGGGTTAAGGGAGGATTATATCACTCTTTCAAAGGAAGACACGGGATACAAAAACGCTTCCGCTGAACGTAGCTATGATAACTATTCAGCCATTGGTTCCTTGTCACCTCGTGGTGGATGGCGCTAGAACTTCGCCAGTTACTCACAGACCTTGACTACCGTAAAAGCAAAGATTCGCTTGCATTGTTTCTGTATACTTTTCCAATGGAAAAAAAGTGACCGTTGGCAAATAATTAGTTTTTTAACAAGAAGTCGTTCCTGACGTGGAAACGGGCGTCGATTTCTTAATTTGCATTATTATTTCCTTTTATTTCGATATAATTTGGTTTATATATACATTTAGTGTCGCGTACACTTCTTTTTCAGTACTTTAATCTAAATACTGCAGTATGGACTTGAGAGTAGAATGTATTATGTTTTAATTATATATTTGATATTTTCCTTTTCTCTTTTCGCTTTTGGTATACCTTAATCGACTTTTAAATTACTGTGTCCATAAATTTGCTCTCTTGATACATTTAAGATCTAGCTTACGTTAAATTACCAAAGCATGCTTTCGGTCGAGTTATACGAGAAGAGTGCTTACGGAAATGAAATGCGGTGCAGCCTTGGCGAAATTATCATCTACGCTTTCGCCAAATTTTAGAATCATCAATTCCTAGGTCTGCCTGAGAAGTTGAACCGGACGGAAAACCGTAGTTGTGAACATTTTAAATTACGCAGTTTAATATTATGTTGTTGGGAAAACTCGTTAAATCGAATATTACGGTTAAAACTTGCTTTAAGTCTTTTAAAACTTACTTGCTTGTCTGTTTATCTGAAATTAAATCGAGATGATGGTATTTATCTAGAGTGAAATATAGTGAAATAAAAAGTTTTGCAGAATTTTAAATACGTTTTCTATGAGAGATACAAAGAATGTTTTTTTTTAAAAAATTATTAATCTTAAAAAATAAATCAAGTATAAATTTTTAAATCAATTTTCATTGCTTATAGCATTTTAAATTTAAACTAATTGGATAAAAACGTCGCATGGAAGAAATCGTAGATCCATAGGAAAATATATCAACATACTTTCATTTTTTAAAAATTCTTTTAAGTACTTTTCGTTTCAGTTATTCTTTTTACAAATAAAATAGAAGTTGAAAAGAATTATATTTTTCTACAATATAAATCTTTCCAACGATGTTGCTGTTATCACAAATTATCCCAGTAATTTACTTTTCTTGCTAATTGAGTTTTAGCCTGAGTTTCCATGTCATTCTTTGCAAATTAACAACGTGACTGGAATAATAACATTTATATTATAAATAAACGGAATATTTTCAAGAAATACATAAATCAATATTTTACAAATTTTTAAAAAATGAGGTCAAGTACACATAATTTCCCCACATATCTTAGAGATTGAATGTCTTCTCTATCAACCTCTTATTTGAAATCTGTTTTAATATTGCGAATTCGTAACTATTTGATATTAAAGTTATTGTAAGGTTTGACATTAGTGCAATAAAACACAAGTAAAGAAAAAATTATAATTTTATGTTGTAATATATCAACAACACTGTTTAGTGCTTCACAATATGTGATTTACTTTAAATCATAAAAATATTTTTTCAAGACCTACAAAGGAAAATAATTGTTTAGTATTAAATAGAATTATTTGCATTGTTTTCACTTTATCCAGACACTAATGATAAGCCAAAGTAATCAGACTTAATTCGCTATGTATGGAGGTTACTCTATTTAATTACACAAATTTGAATTCATAAATTAATTCAACTTGAAGGACGTGTTTATTAGTAAAAAAACATCGCTCCTTAAATTTATAAAAAGCTCCACATGAGGAAAAATAATTTTAAATAAAAGCAACTTAAATCGTTAAAACACACATCTTATTTTATAGAATGCAGGACTATTTTAATGCAGCCCCTTTTATCGAGGATATACTCTAGTGTCCAAAATTAAGAGAAATTTCGCATTAAATTAATTGTTTTCAGTAGTATCCTGGGGAAACTACAATGAATTTAGGTATATGTATACTTATGATGATACAACACAATAAAATATCATGCAACAATTATGTTACACATAAGATCAACTGTACTGTTTCTTGACAGCTCAGAAAAGTCTGAAAAAGAAATTTTAAGAACTAAGAAAAACAGTTCATATGGATTTTAGTCTCTTTTTAAATATTTTTCTCACTCGGAAAATAATGCTGAAATAAGGTAGTTTATAAACCCCAGGAGACACATCCTCCCAGCAACACTGTTTTTGATCTAGTTGGTTCATGGGAGAGCGGAGGGAGTTTGTGAATTGCACTACCAAAATCATCTCAATTATCCTTCACAGCTTTAAAATCTGATCATTTAGTTAACCGATCCATCCGAAGCTGTAGGAGACTCTTTTTCTCTTTTCTTCCTCTCCAGAAATTCATAAAAGAAATACTTCAAGTTGACTTCCGCTTTAGTATACTTTGAGCATCTCAAAATCGGAAACCGACACCATTTTGATCTTCTACACGTGTAAAGAGTCACTATTCAATGAAATTATAAACGCTTCTAGAAAGATATTCTTTAAAATTAAGGTAAGTAAGGGTTCAACACATACACACACAACTCGAGATAATGATAAAAAAAAATAACTCAGAAAATTAATATTTACATTTGCTTAGTTAGTAAATCTTTCAAAAATCAATTCACAGTCGTTTAGTTTAGTTAAAAAAAGTATGCAAGTACATAAATCAAAATGAAAGAAAAGCAAGCAAACATAAAAAACTATTTGAAAGTGGTTTTACTGGAATGAAAATTATAATCAGAAAAGGAAAACTTAAAAGAATTTGAGTGTTCAATTTTTTCAGTTGAAAGGATATGTTACTGCACCAGTAAAAAACATTTGCAAAATGAACGGTTACATCCTTTAAAAAAAAATTTAAAGAAGAAATGGATGGAAAGGAATTTCTGATTCGTGGTTTCAAAAAATAAAAAAATCAAATTGAATGCACTCCAATCATCTACAAAGAAGAAAGTTTTCCTGGATTTAGCACCGTGTTGAAGCATGAAATTAAAATCATTGAATGCAATGGATGGTATCCCCTTCTTGTTCTTTCTACGATTTTGAATATGATTTACATTGGTAAGCAACTTTTCTTATTTCCTCAAAAGATGTTCATCTTTCATTCTAAGTTTCTGGGTTATTTGATTAACTAAATTGTTATTATCATTTAATACATATTTATCAATAAAATATGGATCTAATTTAAATTTTCTGATTAGAAAATTACGCATATACACCACATAATTTTGAAAATACAACATAAAAGCATAGAGGTCAAAAAATTAAGCAAATTTCAGAATAGAATGCCCATGATATGAATTGCGTAGCTCTCCATTGCGCATTGAGTAGGATATATGTGAAGGAATTTGCAGAATTCCAACCGAAATCATTGGGACTTTTTCCCCTGCGCAGAGAGCACGTGTAATAGAAGGAACGTTAGCAGGTAGTTCAATCGGAGCCATTTTACAGGTGGCATGTGATTGGATTGAAAAGGACAGTTTGGCCTATCTATCAAATTTCAGTTAACACTCACCTAAATGCATCAGTGGCGCACAGACTGCTGCACAAAGAAATTTAGTTAGGGGTATCATAGTAATATCAACAAACGTGGACCAATAAACAGCGAAGGCATCACAAACTACTTCTGCATTCATTTTGAAGCATGTGCAGGCCCCCTTGATGTTCCCGTATCGAAAGAAAAAACAATACCCATTGATTTTTTGGTATTAGATTGATCTTTTACATCACTTAAGAGAAGACACTATTTGTTCAACAGCTCTTCAGTTACGTGGACAACGGATAGGTCATGTTTATCTTTAGTAGCCTTGTACGAGTGTGACATCGACGTGGTGACCACAACACTGTAGACCCTTCCTCACACACACATTGTGTAAAAACGCCTCACCATGTTATTTGAGGCACTTTCCCGTACGACAGGAGCTCATCTTTGTATCGTGTTCAGAGCACTATGATGGAACAACGATAAGTGAATGCTGTGGTCGGTGATTTTTTCCATTTACAAATATCACTCACGTCTGTTCCACTAATGGCATTTAATTGTTTATCATTGTTCACTAGCTTACGTAATGTGAGTCTAATTTTTTTATGAACATCTTCCATTACATTTAGTTCAGTAGAAGGTTATTAAGCTAGATGTACAATTGAAAGACCTTTAACTTGTATTCTAATATTTTTATTTAGATTATTCAAGATTTCATCATCACGTACAACATTGCTTTCATTCATTGAAATTAATTTGCATTCTGGTCGTTCGTATGAATTTGGAAAAATTCGAAATCAGTTTTTGGATAACAATATGTGTCAAATCGAACATTGTCTTTAATAAATCCTAAATTTTACTTTACTCTTTTATAATTTTTGACATACAACTACTAAGCGATTAAAAACTCACACGTTAAAGATTTAAAATTTTGATTTTTAATATTTAATAGGTTTTTGATCCATGATTTAAAGGGAGTTTAAAATATTGCTTACATTTCAATAGTTATTTTTAAAGTGTGTTAGCAAAAATGCGTTAGGTATTTTAAATGCGAATTAAATTTAATATATTATTAATAAAACATCTATCATGTTGCTGTTCTTTTAACGTTTTTAGCTAACGTAATAACATATTCAGTTAATTATTGGTTATCCTGTTGATTAACTGGTCTAAAGAAAGACGCAATAATATTATACGTAACAAGATATACAGAAATTTTAATGTAATGTTCTTTCAATCTGGATTATTACTACAAAATGTTTCGATTATTTATAAAATATTCCATACAGGTGGATTATTTCATAAATTATCAATCTGTAGCAAATTTTCTTTTATTGAATAACTTTTTTATATTTGTTTGGTATTTTAGAAATAATCTTTAGGACAGAAATTCAACACCAAATAAATAAATTTTTTTAAAAAATTGTCCTTTTATTTACATTATACCTATGCATCCTACTTCTTTTCGAATATTGTTGCATTGCAATGTAGATAGGAAGATAAATCTTACATTTTAGATACTTATTAGAAGATTTAATTATTTCCGTGCTCTTTTTTGATATATATATTCAGTTATTTATATTGATATTAATACATATTTTTCATGTTTCCAAAAATCTAAAATTCATCTTGGAAATTATTCTTTTTTCTTCAATGTGAGCTATCAAAGTATCGCCTCTTAATTATTACTATGTGACTGCTCTACACTTCTCTTTCATTAATATACCAAATTGAAGTCATTCAGAAAATTTTAATCTATTTATTTTCTTCCGTTTCTTTTTCATTACTTCTAGCACATAAATGTAACTCCCTTCTCAGAAGACACTTTTTTTCTCTTTTGATACTTTGGAAACCATTTCCCGCCAAACCTATTAATCGTTTCAATATAATCCATTTTCTGAGTACGTGTAAGCTCAAAGATTCCATTCCATTTCTAATTGAAACCCAACGTTGTCCAAATGAGAAAGAAACAGAGGTGTCTCTAAGCAGTGAATTACTTAGACCGTTTGAATTTAATGAAGTTTAATCAATGTAGTTATCGCAGGAAGTCGAAACTTCATTATATAGTCGCTGTGAAATGAGTCAGAGTTCTTTTAATAATGAACTGAGAACTCTCTCATTCTTTTGTTGGAATTATGTGGACCTTTTACTGATTTTGTGACTACACTCTTTCCAAGAAAATAAAAGATTCGTGAATAAGAATCTTTTTTTTATGCTTGCGCTTTAACATAATAAATTCAAACTAGTCCTTTTTCAATTGCAGGACTTTTATTCAAGCTTTAAATACTTATGGTAGTGCTTCTCAAAGTTTCAATATTTCTGACCCAATATTCAATCATAATTTCCATCGCGTCCCCTCCATACAATAACAATGTATTGAATTCAATAATACTATACTTTGACGCTAAAGCTACAATGTGATTTTAACATCTTAAGTACCACCGGCGTAGATAAACGTCTCGCTAAGCCAAAGCGTTAATTGCTACGAACGTATCTGAAGTACGATCTTTTCTGTGCACTAATATCCATAAAATTATTCCAAAGCATTAAGAGGAATTTGGCAGTGTTTACGAAGGATTTGCTTATTTATTCCTTTTCACTCACCCCCCTTCCAAACACATCACATACGCATATCTACTTGGAAAATAGGTGGCATTGGGGAGTGAATCGTGTAACTTTCAATAGGTGGTTAAGGGATTAATTATAAACCGTACAAATTATGAAGATAAGTGATAAATATTAATTTTTGTGTATAATCTTGTATATGATAAGTCCATGGGGTCACAGATAATTAATAATGTTGTTCTTAACTTTGTTTTGCTAAATTGACTATAAAATACATTGCTCAGTACTGATACATTTATAAGTGTAAAAAATTAGTACAAAGCACTTTCCAAAAGTAAATTTTACCATTTTTTTTTTCTTAAAAAATTTTATTACTGACAAAAAATACAATATGGCATTATGAACAATACATCTTGCAAAAATTTTCGATATAGTCTCGCTACCGACATTGAAGCATTTATCGTAACTTGTAATTCGTTTGAAGAAACAATCTGGTAAAACTCGGAGACCGGCAGTGCTAGGTATTGTCACATTGCCTGCACTCTGCTTTCCATTATCAAGCATACATCTGATTTGCACTTGAATAACCTCGATCATGCCTGTCTTCTGCTACTATCTTTCTCTCTCTCTCGCTCTCTCTTTTTGTATTATTTATATATTTTTTTGTATTTATAGGTATTCTACGACACATTGGATGTTGTAGCTTTTTTATTATTAAAAAGCGCTTGTTTTTATGAATATTTCTGCAACAACCACTCAACATGCAAAAAAACCTAAGAAAAGCGTAACCTAAAGAAGTTCACTAAATCCGATATGTACTTATATTTTTCACAAAATAACACATCATTGAACGGTTTGCTATCATCGCTTTGAATGATGTAATTCACTGCTTCTCAAACATTCAATATTTGCGACCCAATATTTAAACCTATTTTTCATTGCCCCCCCTCCCTCCGTGCAATAACAACGAATTGAATTCTATAATACTATACTTTGACTCTAATGCTACAATATGCCTTTAACCTCTTAAGTGCCACCAGTGTATACAAACGTCTCTCTCAGCCAAAGCGTTAATTGCCCTGGCCGTGTATATACGCTTTCCCATGTGTGATCTTCTCTGTGCAGTGCTATCAATAAAACTATTCCGAAGACTTTGGAATGCAATAAAAGGACCCTGACAGTGTGTTTGCGAAAGATTTACTTATTTCAAAGAAGGTTCTACTAATTTATTCCACTTCACCCCTCCCCCTTCCCAAATACATCACATACGTGCACCTATGCGAAAAATGCTGGCTTTGGGGAGCGAACTGCGTAACTTTCAATCGGTAGCTTCGGGTTTCAGTGCCGGTTTATCCATTGGGCACCTAGGGGTCCGGGGCCCAGAAATACCCAGATAAGTTGGACTAAATGCCAAGTAAGCAGGATAAATTTCGATCCTCCAGTGCCAAGGAGGTCTGTAGATCTGCGGCCAGGGCCCAAAATGAGCTAAAATGGCATTAAAGGGATTAATTATAAACCGTACAAATTATCAAAGTAAGTGTTAATTTGTGTATACAATTTTAAATATGACAAACCCATCGGGTCACTGGTAATTATTAAACTCGTTCTTAACTTAGTATTGTAAAATAATTATAAAATGCATTGTACAGTACTGATACTAATAAAGGTACAGTACTGATATTCATAAGTGGTATTATACCACTGCAAATGTGTATTTTATATTTTATTATGTCAGATTGTATTTTGATTGTTAACTTTCAGTAAATTAATATTCTTTTTAAAAAATAAACTTTTGTTTTCGATTTTTCAATATGCTTGGGCCCCCTTGCAGAGTTATCTCGCCCCCTTGAGAGGAGCGCCCCACAGTTTGAGAAGCGCTGATGTAATTGATCGTGGCGATCGTGTTTATACCCCCTACAGTTAAATGCAGTCACAATTACGTTCTTTGCTATTCATCAATATTTGTTGCTTAACTGCTTTCTGAAAACAGCCATTTAAATTATTATTGCAAGACATTTAACAGCTTCAGAGGCGTTCATTAAGTATATATTTGAGTCTTCAAACACTCTTTTTATTGCAAAGTTTGTAGTCCTTTTTGCTTTAAGTTCATAGAAATAAAATTACATTACCAAATTTCAATTTTTTTATTTATTTCACAGAAATTTTTAAGTTTATTTTTCTCCTTTAATTTATTCTAGAAATATAATTCCAGCAATTTATTTTGCATTATGTTTCTAAATTCAAATGCCTTTTGCATAAAAGTCGAGGCAAAGAGCATTATTCCTCTTTCCCTATGCCCCGTAAAAATAACTGAATGAGGTTTCACCATCTGTTACTTGTGCCATTAATATTTTCAGATTGAAGTGTTCAAACATAACGCCCTGAAATTCCATTTTTTTATGCCTGGAAAAAGATTTCTTTCCAGTTTTACATATCCGATGACTGGGCCAAATTATTTATAATATAATTGGAGATGGTTTATTTTCAACTAGTTTATTTATTAGTTTTTTATACCAATAAAAAAACTTTTTTTTATTTTCTTGAAAATTATGAGATATTTAAGAAATTAAGGAATACAGAGAGCTTCAAAAATATTTTAAGTATTAAGATTGTTCTTGTATTTATTGAAGATTTCTTAGCAAAGAAAAAAATCATCTGCAAATATAACCATTTGTATAGATAATTATATATACTGATACCATAATTCTAAGCCAAATATATTAAATTTGATCAAATAAAAGTTTACTAATCTTAAACAAAGAGGAATACTCAAAATGTAACACTCATTTTACTATCTACCTTTATTATATTACATTAACAATTTATGTTTTAATTATTAAACTTGCTTTGATCAGAACAGAGAAAATTAAATTAATTTACTTCAATCAACTTGCATCAAAATAATTAATTTGAAGTTTTTTTTCTTTTCCAAATATAATGCTGAAACTTTAAAATAAATATCAACATACTTTAAAATATTTTTCTTTCTCCCGTTGAAACTTTGTATCACTTCCAAAGAATCACTTAACCCTCATTTTCAAATTTTTATAAGAATTTTTTTTTAAGCGTTACAAAATAATTAGCTTTAATCACTTCCATGAATGTTTTAACTCTAATTATACATATTTTCTTATATTTAATCACTGAAAACTAATTAAAAAGTTCAAAGAAACATTTTTGCATAAATTAATTTACAATAGTTTTGTAAAAAAATAAATGTGTATTTTCACTCATTATATATTTAAAACAATTTCCTTTCTAAAAGGGATTATAAACTGAGCATAACTCATACGCTTCTATTTATTAATGTTTTGAAAACATGGAGAATGTAAAGAAATAAGATGATCGTATTAATTCTCATAAGGTTCGAAATGTATTTAGAGATTTAATGAATGGGAAGGACAAATTCAGCTATTATTCTTTTCTCCTTACCTTTCAGCGATTTCTATTTTTGATGTGAGTTATGCAATATATTTTAAAATCTCTTGCAGTTTTTTTTTATCTATTTTTCACTTTAAATACTTAAACAATTCAGACGTATGTTGCTTTTGAATTTATCCAGTTAGAAAATGTTTCCATTATGCTTTACATATTTTGTAAAACATCAAAATAATTAATTTTCCTTAGAAATGTAGCTAATTTATGTGTATATTCTCTAAAGCTTTTTCGGGAATATTTCAATTTCTTTTATATATATATATATCTAAAAATGCAATTAAAATTATTTTTAATTCATTTCGAAAGTTTTTCCTTATTTTTATCAGTTGTTTGGCATAATTTATTCTGCCCATGAGCAGTCTTTCATCTTTTCTTTTTAGAAGTAATAATTACTCAGTGTGAAAATAATAATTGCACTCAATTTGAAAGAGGCTTATCAGAAACTTTACTTAGCATATGATTTCGTATATTCCATTGGGAAAAAACAATCAATTTTAAATCAGTACAACATACCTTAAAGTACACTCAAGAGCAAAAACTTTATGACCAACTGTCAATAACGAGGTGGCCTACTTTTGGCGGGCAACACAGCTTCAACCATCCTTGGCATGGATGCCACAAGTCCTTGTTAAATGGCCGGAGACAGATTGTACCAGATGTTTTAGCAACGGTCACGCGAATCCGAGATATTGCGAAATGGTGGTCTTTGAACTCTGAGCTGCTGTCCCATGACATCTCAAATGTGTTCTATCGGATTGAGATCCGGTGAGTTAGGCGAACGGGGCATTAACTGTAATTCAGCATCATCTTCCTGGAACCACTCCAACATAATATTAGCCTTCTGACACGGGGCGTTGTCCTGTTGGGACATTCCATTTCCAACTGGATAAACATAGGCCATGTAAGGGTGCAGCTGGTCCGCAATGATGTTCAGATACCCTGTAGATTCCTGTAGTATTCATGGTTTGCTCTACCACAACCACGGATCCCAGAGACGCCCAATAGAACGTCCCCCCAAAGCATAATACCACCCCCACCGGCCTGTGTATGACCAATTGTACATTGAGGGAGCAACTGTTCGCCTGGAAGACGGCGTATCCTGACACGGCCATCGGTGTGATGAATGGCAAACCGTGATTCATCTGACCAGGCAACTCTCTCCTACTGATCCATAGACCAGTTGCGATGTTCCCGGGCCCAGCGCAGGCGCAGTTGGCGATGACCCTTGGTCAGCAAAGGCACACGAGGGGGACGTTTGCTGCGTAGCCCCATGTCCAACAGTTTCCGCTGAACAATGTGCTCCAATACTATTCTACTTGTCCCTGCATTGTATTGGGCTGTCAGCTGAGCCACTGTCTGGCTCCGGTTTTGCTTCACCATGTGAGACAGTCTCCGACGACCTTTTTCTTTGATAGCGTGTGGACGTTTAACACTATGTCGTCTATTGCTGGTTTCACCGTCATTCATCCACTTTGCATAAGTATTAACTGTAGATCGCGAACAACCCAAAAGTCGTTCAGTTTTGGAAATACTTGTTCCGAGCCTTCGAGCCATTACAATATGCACTCTATCAAAGTCGCTTAGATCTGCAGCCCCTCCCATCACACACAGAAGTAAGTGAAAGAATGATTCTTCAGACTCTTGAGCAGCAGTTAAATACCACTTCCACCTGATCACGTGCCTTCCACGTCATCCAGGGGAGTTTATTGCAAAATGTAGGGGTGGTCATAATGTTTTGTCTCTTGAGTGTATAATGTTCACATACTTACAATACTTGTTATCAAATTTACTCAAGTCATTTAGTTGATCAGTATAAAGTTCTGTTGTAATAACGAAATTATAGAAATTAGAGGAAAACACCAAGCAGGTCTTAACTGATTATCTCTTGCTAGTGTTGGAGTTTTTGAGAGTGTACAGTGTCATGGACCTGGTCTAGCACTTCTGACCAATGAGGGCGCGCAACAACAACAACAACAGAGGAAAACAATCGATAGCTTCAAGACAAAAGCAATATTTTAATGTCTTTTTAAATGTCCAGTCTTAAGACAAAGTATTCTAATTGTGTTTTTCATTTTAAATCTGAAAAATTTCAACCTTTCAGTTTATTGTTTTAATCAATCAAAACCTAAAACCCAAGCGCAAAACTGCTTTAAATGACCTTTAATGATTTCCTTGTTACAGTTAGTAAATATAGTTCAAAACAATTTCCTAGTGTAGCAGTAATACAAACTTCAAACAAAAACAGACAATTTTTATAATGATACAAAGTATTATAAAATATGTTCTTGTATTTATACGAGAATGTATAATGAGAAACTGACAAATAGAATTAAAGTTATATCTTACAGTATCATTAATTTGAAAGAAAATTGGTAATAAAATGCATTTAAATACAAAAAATATTAATTCACAGTAATTGTTGAAACAGGCTCTCCAGACACATACTTTAATTCCAACCCTCCCCCCAACTCGGATCTATTTTCTTATCTGGAGAACAAATAAGTGTGAAAAATATTACTTACTGAAGGAATTCTAAGAAATAGTGATAATTATAAAATTTCATTTGCACCGATAGCATTATTATAAGGAGTTCATCAAAGCAACTATTTTGAATACATTTACAAGCGTTCTTGTACATGTATTGGTGTAACAAAACGAATTGTGTCTAGACGAGAGTTTATCTTTGGTTTCAGATATTTATTTCAAATTTTATAAAGGAATTCAAATATTTTGATATCCACACAATTTGTTTAAATTTTAATTTTTATTAACCACTTTAAGAATTTTTTGAAAGATTCTTGATGAAATTTTAATATTAATTACATAGTAGTTTAAAAGACCAAGAATCCAAATAATAGAAGTCTCACATAATCAACCTAAATTTATACTCTTAATCACTCCATTAAATTGTGATATTTCTCAAGACTTATCTCTGATACCCAAAGAAAAGTCATATATGATTTAATTAAAACGTCATTCGGAAACTACAAAATTGTAATGAAAAACAAACCAAAGAAAAGAACAACGTGAGGTCCTTTAAATTATTGCAATCGCAACTTCATAGAAGAAAAGAAATCCACTATCACAATTCTTAAATGATGCTCTATTCTTACTTCAAATAAAAAAAAATTCTTCTACGATGGCGATGATAATATTTCGATTAAAAAGTGTCTTAGGATTTCGAAATATACACTGGTCTCCAAAAGTTATAGAGCAACTTGTTTTTTGTGTTTAATTGAACGTAGAAAAAAGAAATTAGAGGAAGCATGTATTAAACAATTTTCTATTGATGGTGACAAATTTGTTCAGGTAAAACACAAACATAATTTACATTTAAACATAATCCTTGGTAGAAAAATAACTCTTCGAAGAAAGCAGTGCATCACAGTTTTTTGGAAAAAAAACTTTCCAGAAAAAGTTCTAAAAATTGGCTCTGAATAAGAATATGTTCCCCCATGGAATCCAATCCTATTTGTAACCCATGTAATACATTAACACAGCAATACTAAACCTGCAACCACCGAATCTTTTTATGTAACCCGGTCATGGTCTATTGCTCTGAGAAGTTCACTTATTTAAGAACAAAGTATTAAAATTTGTTGGGAATTCTTTGTCCAGAAATCAAATTTATCAATTTTGCTTTTTGCTGTCAATGTTGTATGGGTGCGAAATAATATTCTTTTTTCTATTTGTAATGGATACGGTTAGTGATAACAGACAACAGTAAAGTAGCTACAATTTTATGGATGGAACTAATTTTTAACCATCCTTCATATCTTGCAAGCGAAAAATCTTCGACGAAAATATATCGTTTAAGGACTATTGGAGGTTGACTAATTTGTATTGAAAAACAAACATGGATCATTAATTTTTTTTTATTTGTCACTAAAGTACTGTATTTAAAAAATACCAATAAACAGTAATCATTCAATGGCCCTTATCCTTGAAGATCTCTTTCAAGAGGTGATAAAATGGCTTTCTTGAATAATCTTTGCAGCAGCCACAAAATGCTTTGTCAGTGGTAATGTCACAATGGTAACAAAGTCATCCTATGAAGTTGGTGAAATTGTTTAAGGATGCATAAATTGTGAAAGAGTGTTTCTTTAATATGTGTGCTTCTAATTTGCATAAGTTATAATACTTGATCAATTTTCCAGATTTTAAATTTCTAATGTTATCTTAGTCTTAAATCATGCCTCCCCCCTTATGCTCCTGTTGCGGCCAGCGGGAAATAGCTGACATATGTATGCGGCCCAGCATAACAAAAGGTTGAGTACCCTTGCATTAGCAGATTAGAATGTCCATGGAATCATTTTAGCGAAAGAAAACATGGATTATTTTTTGTTCTAGCTTATGTGATGACCTTGGAGACGGGCCCCAACGTATATACCAAAGTAGGCCAAATAGGCTTCATCTGTTTCAGGTCTGGAGATTGATCTGGCCATTCTCTTCGTTCCAAATCGTAATACTCGATATAGCTCTCAAATACCTTAGTTCGGTGATGTACAACAACAGAGTGAATTTATTAACAATAGTCATTCAACGATCTCGTCCGGATATCTCACACCAGTAAGAGCTCCTCCATGGAACACCAAATACAAATCGGTGTACCGCCAATTGATGCCTCTTCTCAAACCATGATTCCCCTGCATGTACATTTGCCTTTCAACATTGTTGGATTAATTATATCCAATTCACTGCCTTACAACTTACAGAATTTTATCACTCAACTTAATAATGATTCATTGCTTTCGAATGTTTTATATTCGGATAAAATTCTTCGATATTATTGTTGCATCTAGAGAATGGGTGTCAAAATCAAAGGCTGACTTGGGCCAAATAAACAAGGTTTAACTTAAGGAAGAAAATCAAAATTCATAGAAACATAGATTTATTTCGAATAATACATTGTAATAAACATATATAAAAGATCAAGACAACTTTAATATGTATGTGCTGACACTTGACATCCGTTCTTTGCAACTATCTTCTCTATTTAGGAAGAAATTTTGATATTCTGGTCCCGGTCAATATTATTGTGTAGCAATATATTGACCGGGCCGCAAAAATGCTCGCTCTAAACCGCATGTGACCCGGGGGCTGCGAATTTGACACCCCTGATCTAGAGTGTTTATAGAAATATTTTTAAGTTTTATATTTATATTAAGTCATTTTACAAAACTTTGAAAATCGTTCTCTCTAATTCAATTTATTTATTACATTTTCGTATGATTTTCTCCAGCTATTTTTAACCAACGTATGTTTGATATGAATAACTTACTATTGAATATGAAAGTTGAACATAGGTAACTTAATTATTTTTCTGCATAAAAATTGATTTTAATTTCCATTATATGAGTTCATGTAATTACATATTCAATATATTTTCTTATTAAAGAATAAATAATATTGATTGAATTAGTTATTTATTCTCCAATAATTCCTTATTTTTAATAGTGATATCACTCTTTTTTTTTTCTAAAATCAATTTCGGAATAATCATGTTATTTTTTAAGGTATCCGAACACGTTGAAAATGACCAAATTCAGTCAAGGCAGATATTTTTGTTTTTTATTTTATTGAATACAGCTATCTTTGACTTTACAAAACATACTTTGTTTTGTTTCTACACTACCTAGAGGCGAAGTTACAATCAATTTTATAAGTTTAGAAAAACCGGAAGTGGGGTTTTGATCTACCAGAAGTGGGCATTTAAATTGCTCAAAATCTATCTTGCCGAGTCTGATAACTCAAAATATTACGAATGTATTTCTATAAAACTTATTGAACCTGATATTTATGTTATTTTCTAGAGAATGTACTAAAACATTTTTTATTGTATGAATACTTTTTGAGTTATGACATGTTATTTAAATAATGGTCTCATTTAAAATGTAACATTTCTTATAATGTTTACTCAATCAGCTCTAAAATTTTCAAATTTTAATAAAAAATTAAAATTTTTGTACATTTTCTAGATAAATGCATCTAATTTGGTTTAGTAATACTTTTACTAATATATGTTTATTACTTTTTCCTCTAACTGCTTTGAAGTTTTTCAAAAATATTGCTAAAATGTCACTTATAATTGTGATTTTTGTAAAATTCAGGTAATTTATTTTAAATTTTGATAATTAAATAGTAATATTTATTGGTACTGAGTCCTAAAAGAGCATTTATAATGTTTTAGTATGCGATTTTGTTAAAAAGTACTCCGAACATGTTCGGATACCTTAAATCTTTAACTTAAAGGTTCAATCAGGCCAATTTAAACCTCTAATCTAAGCATTCTTTTATCGATCTTCTAGAAAATATCGCTGAATAGTATTCTAAAGAATTTACACATACATCGACAAATTCTCATGATATATTTTATCATTAATATATAGTTTACGGTAAATTAGGAAAGCACATTTTCAGGCCGAGATTATTGGCGGCGTGCTTACGGAAGTGAAATGAGGTGCCTATTTGAAATTCGTATCTGCGATTTCGCCAAAGTTTAGCATCATCAATTCACAGGTCTCGGAAGTTGAGTCAGACGGAAAGTCCTCGTAACGGGTCTTTTAAATTATAGAGTTTAATATCTGTTGTTACGAAAACTCGTTAAATCCCACTCGAAGGTTAAAACTTGTTTCAGGTCAATGGTTTGTAGGGGCCACCCTAAAATTAAATCAAGAGGACCGGCTCTTATTCCCACAATCTATTCTACAGAATTTTAAATACATAATATATTGCGGAGTATGTAGTATTTTGTGTCTGATATAGATTGTTTATAGAAATGCATCGATATTCTGGAGAGAAAACAAAGAACGTGAATATTTTAAAATAAAAATTTACAATTCTAACTCTTTCAGGTTGGTTTTATTAAAATTGAGACAACACCCTTTTTAATTTTTATTTTCAAAAAAGCCCTTTTTGGAATTTTTTATTACTTTTCTTTCTGTCAAAATACTACCATTTGATATTCTGGTTTTTTTTTTATTCAATATATCAGTGTATTAACTCTACAAGAAGAATCTCAAAATCACTGATTTTTATAAAATATTTGAATACACTAGAAATATATTAGTATAACAATTAAGTTGAAATGCAAGGTAAGCTTAGTTTGAAGAAATATTTTATTCACAGTTATAATGACTTAATTCTGATTATAAGATAATTATTTTTGCTTACAAATTTAGTGGGTTTTTTTTCAAGCTAGAAATCGATTTTACAAAGGAACAGATCTTCTTTAATAGTTAAATTTCTTTCGAGAAATAATCAAATTGATGGAAAATGTTTTCTTCGAAACAGTTCTCTAAGATGTATTTTACAACTCTTTTAAAAAACTATAGGTTTTGAAGTTCTATATGTATTTTCTGTGTTATAGTATGTGTTTACACTTACTCTTAGGTTTCACTGAAATTTTAGAACCATAAAACTACTTATACGAGTTTAACAATAAAAAACTTCTAAGGAATATACCATTGCAGCTTCGAACTCATTTAAAATTAACGTAAATAAATAATTAAATATTTATGTTTGTTGGAACTATATATTGGTGTTTATCAATTTCTACTATTCAGCTCACTCTCTCCCTATTAAATATATTTGTTTATTCGTAATATTGTTCTAACTTTCAATCGTTAATGAAATACTTTCTATTCATCCACAATCAAGCTCAAATAAATTTTTTTAAACCTGTAGTGCATGACCCTTGATGTTAATAGAGTTTTTTTCAAATATTAATTCATTAATTACCGGTTAATTAATTTAATTTATTGCTCGTGTTAGACGCCAACTTAAATTCGTCTCCATTGTTTTAACAATTTTTTCTAATGGGCTGCGAATTGGTGTTTTACTGTTGCAGACCTATTAAATTCCCGGAATCTGGTATCACTTTTCAGTGCGGTAACCTATAGGTGGATACCAATCACCGCAGGTAATTCCTCCCTAGAGGAAGGTACTTGATCTCTGACTATGTGAATCTGTACTAGGATTTAATTTTGCAGAGAGCACCCAAGTCAAAACAGACTCTCTAAGGCTGTAAAATGTAAATGTAATATAAATGACAAAAGTTAGCGTCGAAAATCGGTTTTTCAGCCAAATTAGCCAAAGCGGTGTGCATTTTTACCACAATGCAGAAAAAGCATGCACTTATTTCAATTGCTACTACTAGTTTCACTCTCTTCTTCTTTTTTCTATATATGTTATATAAATAAAAAAAAAAAAAAAATTAATTGTATATATTACTCTCTCCCTGTATATATATATACAGGGAGAGAGGTTTTATTTATATGTATATATCTTTTTTTTTTGTTCAAATTTGAACAAGAACAAAATTAATAAAATACTTTCTACGCATCCATTCAAAGTAGGAATTGACTTAATTTTTTTTTATATTACTTGTTTCCTATACAAATCATTAAACAATGATCAAATATATACCTGACAGAAAATTGAGATTTGTTTTTTAAAATAATTAACTTTTCTTATTTTATTGTCAAATAAGGTACAAAAGAAAGAATTATAAACAAGCTCCCGTAGCATAAATGTTTTAGAAATCTCTACAAAAGAAAAGTAACCAAAATTATACTTGTAAAAATATTGCTCAGGAATCCGTAAAATAAATCTATCGATAAATTAAAACTTCGAATATAATCAAAACTATTCAATCAATCAAACTGCTTTAAAAAGGAAATTCCATAAAATTTTATTTAAAAAAGCTAAACATAAATCTTGTCTCCTTTCGTTTGATTTTGAATTTAATACATTTTTTAAAGAATACTCACAGAAAAAAATATTTTATGATTGATAAATCTTCCTTCCATATGTGTAGCCTTGAAAGATTTTTCGTTTATGTACATCCTTACATTCTACATTTTTTAAAGAAGCATTTCCATTCTAGCTTCCTAGCTTGTCTTTTTTTATCCTTTCACTCGTCTCAAATATGTCTGAGAAATTTGAGTCATAATTTCAACGTGTCAAGTATAGAAAATAGATTACTCCGCCTTTTTAAGAACATGAAAAAATAAACAAAAAAATAAATTCTTATCTGAAATGTTTTATTCATACTAAAATACCTTAACCTATATATCTATGCAGTTCAGTTCTTCCAGAATATTCTAAGTCACTGAAAAAAATACGTATGCGGAAAATTCTGTAAAAAAAGTTTAATAAAACAATAAACTCAAGAAATTTAAATTTATGTAGAGTTTTTTTCATCCGTACATCATCATGTAGTAACTTATATCTTAATACTTTTACTTACATGAAATTAAAGTACTTTTTAATGATCTCATAATAGTACCACAGTTTTCTGCATTTCATTTACGTCTTCAGATTTTTTTTTCTTTTAATTTTTATTACATTAAACTTACAACGATATTTTTATGTACACAAGTACATCATTAAAACATATTTTCTGTGCGCAAAATAGCATAGCTTTGTGCACATAGGTATTACCTTTATAAGTTATAATATATGTCATTATCTGGAGATAAAAACTGTTTATATCGTTATAATTTTTAAACATTAGATCAGCTTTTCTCAAAGTGCAAGGCACAACCTCTTAAGGGGGCTTGACCGCTTTAAATGGAGGGTAAGCATATCGAAAAATCAAATATCAAAAATTATTTTTTTAAAAAGAAATTATTAACTTTCTAAAAAGAATAAAAACAAAAAATTATGACAATAAAAAATAAAAAATACACTTTTATTCTGACTTATATACTAATAAATGTTCCAATATTGCACAATGTATGTGTTAATTAATTTATCAATAATAAATTAAAAACAATTTAATAATAACTAGTGATTCCCATGGTCTCATCTTAAAGAGCAAAAGTTTTTCACAGACGTCCGATAGGTTGCCCATTCAGTTACACAGATGTTCGCGAGAATGCCAGTTGTGGTGGAAATAAAATAAAGAGCAACACAGACTAGATTAATTTTCTATTGACATTTGGACCAATAGAAATGGATGATGGAGGAAATAAATACTTAATTTAATTAAAATTTATTTAGCAGTATATTCTAACTTATAAGTTAGAAAAGAAATGTAACATAATACTTATCATATGACTTAAATATAATTTAAAAGAAACACATATAAAATTTTAATACTTTTGATAATTTGTACGATTTATAATTAAGGTCGTTTTGTAGCTTTAACATCGAAGCACATTATTGCTGCATTCAAAATATAGTACTTGTATGAAAGAGGATAATGGGTCAATGATAATTGATTGAAAATTGGGTTGCAATTATTGAAAGTTTGAGAAGCACTGTATTAGATATACACTGGTGTCCAAAAGTTAAGCATAAATCGTAAAATGCGAAACACATGGAGTAAATATTCGTAAAATTATTCCAAATTTCCTGCGGATATTAATTAGGTGAAGAAGAAAAATTGGCTTCATGCAAAACTTTTCAGTCGACTACGTCCTGCGCGAAACAGCGGCGCATGTCGGAACGCGGAGAAACCGATTCCGCAGCATAGGCAGTTCAGATAAGTTTCGTGCAACTGCAGTGCGAAGGAACGTTGTCAACCATCAAACAAGGTGAATGATGGCACAAAGACGCCAATTGGACATGTTTACGAAAGGAAGAATCTTTGGAATGCTGGAATCCTCACGATCACAAGCCGAAGTGTCTCGAATTCTGAATGTGGACCAGTCTGTGATCTCAAGACTGTGGCAGATGTTTCAAAGAACGGGAGATGTTACCCGACAACCAGTATCAGATCGACAAAGAGTCACAACCCTCTCCAGACCGATATCTGGTAATAAATGCGCCACGTCAGAGGGGCAGTACTGCCAGAGCACTGGTTTCGGAGCACACAGTCGCCAAGGAATACGAATTTCGAGGTAAACTATTTACAGGAGACTCAATCATGCTGGCCCGCATGCCAAAAGACCAGTTTGCATTCCTAGTCTGCGCTAAACGCGTCGTTTGAACTGGAGTTGAAATATGAACATTGGAGTGTGGAGATGGGCCGATGTGATGTTCAGAACGAGTCCGGTTTAGTCTGCGTTGTGATTTCGGCACGTAACGATATGGAGAGAACGTGGACACATTTGAACAAGAACATAACGGAAAGACATAATTTCCATCAAGGGAGTAATGGTATGGGCAGCATCATGATGGATGCCGCACAGACCTCCATTTCTTTGACACGGGATCTGTGACTGCTCAAAGATACAGAGACAATGTTCTTGAGCTTATGTTCGCTTGTTTCGAGGTTCTTTGGTCCTGACTTCATATGCATGGATGATAATGCGCCATGAGTGATGACTTCCTTGGAACGGAAAACATCCAGCGCATGTCGTGGACTGCGAACTCCCCTGATTTAAATCCTATCGAGCATGTATGGGATATGCTCGGGAGACAAATTGCAGCCCTTTCGCACTCACCAAGCTCCGTTACAGAACTGAAGAGAGCTCTCCAAGAAGCTTGGAACCATTTGAGCCCAAAACTTTTTCATCATCTCATAGCAAGTATGGTAAATCGCTGTGCAGCGTGCCTGGCTCTTAGAGGTGACCACACGCCTTATTAAACTGCAGCATCAGTATTTTATTTAATGTTTTCTTTATTTTTTTCTTTAAAGTGTGAATCCTTGCTATGCTCAGTTTTCTTTCAAATGCTACTTTGGATAATTAAATTAATTATTATCATTCTTTTGATTGGCTTTCTTATTTTATAACCATTTTACACTTGCATATCAGGTTTTCCACCATTCTAATTTACAGTTCCTTCTTTATTCACATAATTATCAATTTTGCTTAACTTTTGGATACCAGTGTATATGTGTTGTAATGAATATTAACAGCTTTTAACTCTTTGATATTGTCAGTGGTTATTCGAGTATTATTCTTACAGTCAGAAAAACAAGTATTCAAAGAAACTTTCTACAAAGGATTATCTTGTAAAATATTTAGGGATTTTTGTACAAAAAATGGCGAACGTGGATTTCAAAGTTCTTACAGGATGTTGTTTGCAAGTAAGGAGTTTCAAGCACCATTTTTCAAAACTATGAAATTATCACAAGTTAAACTCTTATAAAGAGATTGTAAATAAAATAAACCAAAAGGATTTCAATAAGAAAAGAAAGAAGATTTGATCAAATGAATATGATATCTGAGTTATTTGTAAATACAAATATAATTCTGTGTAAATTTTGAATACCGTTAATTGCTGTGTGTGTTGAGTTTTTTAGTTTTCATCACCTGATTATACCTTAATATCAAATTGTGAGTCAATTTTATGCCAGTATTTTATTTTAACAAGAATTTTAATTAAATTAATTATAATTACAATAAAAAAAATTATGGAATTTATTTTCAATATTAAAACCTGAAAATAATTTTTGGAATAAAACATTACACACACACATACGTGTAAGATTAATTACTCTCCTTATTTAAAAACAAAGAATAACTTTTTCCCCTAAATATTTGAAGGAATGAAAATATTATGATGTAATATTCTGTTTGCAATAAATATTTTAAATATTGTTCATTGATTAGAAACGCATTTGTTTCTAAATATTTTAATCTTCTATTTCTATTAGATTGTGATCTTAAAACATTTGTAATATCCATAACTTACCATAGTGCTATAATTACAGTAATGAGCTTTCATTTTAATTTGCAACGAAGCAAATGTATTTTATTCGATAGAAACTAATTTGCTTTGTGTCTGTTAACAAAAATATATTTAAATATTGCAACATAGTAACGAAGAGACATATTTATTCAATTCCTTAAATTTGTACTCTACAACTCTTGAAACGAAACTTAAATACCTAAGCTCTCAAAAGATAAAATTATTTAGCATTCCAAATATCTAAAATAATTGAATATTTTCTGAATCTAATAATACTACAGTCAAGTTAAACAAAATAGGTTACATTTAAAAATCCACTATTATTATTAAGGGTTCAAGATTTGTTACACCTTTGTGACAATACATAAAGGTTTAAAATTAGATACAGTGTTTCAACATTATACGTAATCAAATTGTATGACCTGCTATTTATACCATTTGTTAATTAAATTTCTAAGGTGTTTAGAATTGCATCCTTCCTATTGATTGCACATAAGAGCACTTTAAATTATTGAAAAACTCAGAATAATTAGAAAGCCTTAATAGCACTTAAAGCTCAAGAGGTAAATATTTATAAATGATTCAGGAATAAAAAAAAAAAAAAAAAAAAAAAAAAAAAAAAAAAAAAGAAAGTTAATGAACAAGTATGCAACATTTACATTAGAATATGCAAATGACTTCGTTGGGTTAATAATAAACTACATTCAGAAAAAAAAATTATAAAAAAAGGTACAAAAAAGAAATATGAAATGTAAGAAAAAAGCAATACCAAATAATTTTAAAAAAAACGAAAAAAAAAAAAAAAAAAAAAAAAAAAAAAATAATTAAAAAAACTAATACATTAAATCAAAAAGAAATAACTTTATTTTGAATATGTCTTATTGGCAGTTCGATTTTTTACAACTGTCTTGGAATATCATAACACATATGCTGTATGCTACCATAGCTCAGTTCCAGCTCTGATGAGATTTTACTCAGACCCGTCGATCATTTCTTCATTTCGTGCCGTGTTGATATCTATCGTTGAAGAACTTGGCCGGCCGCTCCCTGCCATATTGCGGCTTACTACATCATGTCTGCCTTATTGAAAAGAGTGATACCATTTCGCTACATGTTGTCTGCTCATTGTTTCTTCTCCATTAACTTCTACAATTTAACTGTGAATGGCAGATGCGGCCCATAAAATCGAATCATGGCTCGCACTTCCAAACGAGAGCAATTTCCTAAGCTTTTGTCATTTAAATCTTTCTGAACCGTCTGGGAACTTTCAATACTACCCCCCGCAAATCAGTTGTACGATCAGTAGCGCCATTTGTTTCCACTCTGGGGAGACAAAATTTCTCATCAATATGCAGTTTTCAAATGCTGCGGCTTGTAACCTTTTTTTGATCATACCTCGTACATTTCTTATAAAAATAGACAAATTAATTTTATCTTGGAAATAATATTAATACTTTTTTTAATGTATAAGGGTCGCCAAAATGAAAGTGGTATTTCTGTAATAACTCCAATCTTTGAAGAGGCCCTACAGAGGGCGCATGCCCCTATAGAGAATGCAGAGTACATTGCGATACCAGATGCGTGTGTATAGCATGGGAGCACGTTAAAATGTATCGTTTGCATCATTGATACCTCCATACGGTGTCAACGCGTAGTTGTGGAATTTTTAACAACGAAAAATGTGAATGCTAGTGAAATCTTTTGTCGAAGGTAAAATGTGTTGGGAAAGAAATGCATGAGCTGTAGACCGGTATCCAATGGTGTAGAGATTTTCGTAGTGGAAGAAGTGGGAATGTGGTTATCACGAAGGAAGCGATTGCAGATGTGGACCATCTCGTGGCAATTAATCGGCGAATCACCACTCAAGAAATGGCTCATGATCTCATGTGGCTGTAGTGTGCAAATATTGTTTGGGAAATTCAGCTGGGAGGTTCTCGAACATCCATCTTACAGCCCGGACCTCTCGCTGTGAGACTGCCGTATCTTCGGTCTATTCCAGAAATCTCTAAATGGACGGTGATTTGTCGACGATAATGAGGTCCAAGCTGCTATTGAAAATTTGTTCCACAACCAACCCTGGAGATTCTTCACCAGGGTATCATCATTTCTTGGACTACTGGGACACTTGTTCCAACTTAAAAGATGACTTTGTCTGGCCTATCTGTTACGTCTATATTATTTCTTACCTCTGTATACTAGTTTATATTAATACTATTAAAACATTAATCAACCTTGGAGATTCTTCACCAGGGTATCATCATTTCTTGGACTACTGGGACACTTGTTCCAACTTACAAGCTGACTTTGTCTGGCCTATTTTTTACGTCTGTATTACTTCTTACCTTTGTATACTATTTATATTATACTATTAAAACATTAATTGACCCTGGAGATTCTTCACCAGGGTATCATCATTTCTTGGACTACTGGGACACTTGTTCCAACTTACAAGATGACTTTGTCCAGCCTATTTTTTACGTCTGTATTACTTCTTACTTTTGCATACTAATTTATATTAATACTATTAAAACATTAATCAAACCGACTGTAGTGACACTTTCATTTGGGTGACCTTTATATATTTTATATATATAATTCTCCAACTATGATGAAATTAATTTATAAAATCACTGCTAAGAATTTCGCTATCTCCACCAGTTTAGTTCTGTGAAATAGCGATCAATTCTATACATCAATTCCTCTTAAATGTTGCATAAATTGTAAGGTAACTGACTACGTTCGAACCCCGATTTTGAAAATAGTTTTTTTTTATATTTAGTGTGTCAGTTGAATTTAAATATACATATAAATTTGCTTAACAATATTACTTCAAGAAATATTTTTTACTGCAATTTTTTTTGGCAAAAAAATGAAGAAAGAATGACATATTTTCTGAAAAATGCTTCTTTAATAATAATATTTTGTCTTTATATAGCTAGACTTCAATGCTAGGGTTGTACTAAAATTTTTGAGCTATCTAGTTTAGAAGTAGATTTATTCATATTTTATATCAGAGTAGAGAAATTTTAATGAAAAATATCAGTTATTATTTCCATTGATCGTAATTTTGAAAATAATGTAAATTTTTCAAAAACTCTAGTTCAGGCTCTTTATTACAAGCTATATATATATATACACTGCTGGCCACCGTAAATGCAACACCAAGAAAGACAAGAGATAGCACAACAAAATTTATTTTGTAGATAATATGTTGACCAAGTATCAAATGATTAAATTTATAGATTTCTGTGAAGTGTGGTTCCTGCCAGAATCAGTAGCCAGAGTAGCCGCCATTGTTGGAGATCACCGCTGTCACACGCCTCGGCATTGATTCAAAGAGACCTTGGATGTGTTCTTGGGGTACAGCAGACAAAGCAGCTTCCACACATTGCCAAAAATGATCTGGTGTTTCATCTGGGGGTGTAATCTGGGTCAATCGTTGAGCAACCATGGACCACATGATTTCTATCGGTGAAAGATCCGGAGAGAGAACCGGTCAGGGAAGCAATCCAATCGGTTGATTGACGAAGAACCTTTGGAAAATGCGTGCCAAGTGTGGTCACGCCTTATCCTGCTGAAATATGGCTGTGGCCAAGCCCTGAAGGTAAGGAAGGACAACTGACTCCAACACCTTGGAGATGTCGCGCTGGCTATTTAAAGTACCGGCAATGCGTACTAGAGGAGTGCGAGAGTGATATCCAATACCGCGCCCCATACTATAATACCCGGTGCAGGACCAGTGTGGTGGTGCATAACGCAGCTGTTCAGCATCCTCTCTCCTCGGTGTCTCCAGACACGAATCCGACCATCGTGGTGTTGCAGACAGCTGCGTGACTCGTCAGTAAAGACAACTTCATTCCATTCTGCTGCCCACATCTTTCTTTCATCGCACCATTGGCGGCGGAGACATCTGTGGTTCTGCGTCAAGGGTAGACCAAGCAATGGACGTCTTGCGGACAGACCACTCTCAGAAACGATATGCTGCACGCTACCATAGCTCAGTCCCAGCTCTGACAAGATTACCCCCAGTTACCTGTCGATCATTTTGAATCATTTCTTCAATTCATGCCGTATTGATTTATGTTGTTAAAAACTTGCCAGCCGCTCCCTGCCATATTTCGGATTTCGACATCCTGTCTACCTGATTGAAAATAGTGATACTATTTCGCTACGTGTTGTCTGCTCATTCTGCTCTGCTATCTCAGATGTGGACACATTATTTGCCATAAAAATCGAATCACGGCTCGCACTTCCAAACGGCACAAATTTCTTAAGATCTTGCCATTTAATTCGTCCTGAACCGTCTAGGAACTTTCACCCGCGAACCAGCTGTATGACGAGTAGTGCCATTTTTTTCCACTCCGTGGAAATAAAATTTCTCCACAATATAAAAATTTCAAATGCTGCGGCTTGTTATATTTTTTTATCATCCCTCGTATCCACTGTCCTTCTCCATTGCACACCTCATGGCGTAGTTGTGGTGCTGTCAAGTGTTTTGACCAGAAATCACATAGACTGTAGTAGAATGATTTTTAGCCATGTGAATTCCGTTCCGAAATAAGCTCCGATGAGCAATGAAAATACCTCTATAGATGTTCAGAGCATCTGTTCAGATGCTCACCTACTTGACAACCCAACAACCAGGAATTATGGTATAGGATGCTAGTTAATTTGATAGAAATACCTTTTTATTGTTATCAGTGTCTGCTTTACACATGGCAGTACATCGACGAGATTCTATACATCTATAAGTTTGCTCTTTTTTATCGGAATCGTGGAATACATTTCAACAAGACAATACCTGGATCCACACAGCATGCTTCTGTACTGTTTTTCTTCATGCTTCTCAAACACTACTCTAGCCAGTGCGATCTTCAGCTCTGTCCCCAAACAAGCTCGTTTAGGCTCTGGTAAACAGACTTCTACGACCATCCCTGGATTGCGCCAACCTAACTCTTCACTGGAAGGTGTAGTAGAAGCATTTCTGCAGCTAGACATCACCCAAATAAATAGTCGATGCAGAGGCGAATGACATCTTGCATCAATTCCTAGAGCCAAAACAATGTAACTGTTATTATTATTTATTTATTTTTTACATATTTACTTGCTACTTTTTTTATGTTTCCCGAATAAAACTTTCTATTTAAATTATAAGGTTAGTGTTATATTTTCAAGTTCTATAAATTTTGCATCCACCGGTTTTCATCTTATTCGGACAATTTACTCTTGATGCGTCGATTTAATGTTGTTTGGTGTACTCTACGCATGAGTTGCGTACAATATGCATTGCTAGTTTTGAATTATCAATCTTCTTCGTTTAACATGCTATATTTAAACACAGACAAACAGATCCATTCTCATTGGTAATTAAAAGTACATATATTTATTTTTGTATTGTAAATGACATTTTCAGTCTGTAAGGAGTTTAACAGATATTAATATACACTTTTTCCAAAGAAAAAAGCATTTTAAATGGTGAATAAATGTTATCAGAAATACTCTCTAATGTTTATATGCTTTTCAAACTTTAAAGGAGTTCTTAACTCAGCACTAATATTTATTTGAGATAAGGAGCTACAGAACAAAAAAAAACATTTCTAATATTGATCTGAAACTCAGAAAAATGAGTTGAAATATCTTGGAATCCAAATATTTTTTTTTAAAAAAAAGAGATACATTATACATATTTTAAAAAAGTGATTATATAAAATAAAACCTAGTAAGGAAATGCACATTTGATAATCATATATGTTTCTAAGAATAAAATTTATCTCACAATTAAATGAACAAAGGAGAACAATGCTCGTGAAATAAAAAAAAAACATTCAAGTATAAATGCACTTCCAAATGATTTTACTCGATTAAAATCGTAATCAGGAAAATGAAACTTAAGAGCTGAAGGAAGTCATGTGTTAAATCTTTCGGTTGAAGAGAAAAATTCCTGGACCAGAATGCAAAAGCAGTAAAATAAGCGGTTAATGCGAAGCGAAAAAAAAGAAAAAGTAAGGAATGAAAGAAAAAAATTAAAAACAGACGGAAAAGAATTTCTGATTCCTGTTTCGTAGCAGAAAAAAACCCTTTAAATTAAATATATTCATCTTCTACAAAATATTTTTTTATCTTTCCCTCGAAATTTGGTACCGTGTTGAAGCGTGAAATTAAAATCATTGAGTCTTACATGATTTTTTTTATTCATCTGGTTCTTTTTTTAATTTGAAAAAGATTTAAATTGACAAATAAAGTTTTTCTTTCTACAAAAAGACGTGTCTCACTTTGAATCTTGGTCAATTTAATTATTAGTTTGCTAGCATCATGTAATTTGCATATGTATATATATATATATATATATAGTATCATAAAATGAAAAAAAAATACATAGTATAATAAAATGACAGTACTAAAATATATATAATACATCATTAACTTCTTTTTTTATTTGAAGATTCAATAGCATAAGATTTTACTTGTTTGTATCGAAGTAAAAAATCCTATTTGGCTCGTTTTCAGTCATTGCTTCTTCCTTATTTGGCTTCTAAATCAAAATTTGATCCATTCGATGAACGTGCAAAAATGATAATGCTCACATTTCAGCTTCTTATAAAAAAAATTACCGCACATTATAACAGATAATATCAAACTGTAAACATTCAAAAACAAATTTTTGATCGGCACACCTTTTATAAATTAGCATTAACAACAGGCTATTCATTTGCAGCAATATTTCATGTTCTAATCGACAAAATTTTTCATTTTAAGTACACTAAAGCGGGAAAATTCCCAACACGCTAAGAAAAACTTATTGTAGAATAATGACATTTGGACAATGCAATTGTCTAGTTAACAAGCTTAATTGATTACGTTTAATAGATCACGGGTTAAATTAAGTTCAAGAAAATGCATTTCACATGTGAAATGCTATTACATTAATAGCCGATGTAACCTGCAGAATTTTAAATGCAAACCTACAAGCGTGCCTACACTTTGTCCTACTGGTGCCGGATATCAATTCGTGGTATGGAGTCCAATGCTTGTTGTACCAATACTGGGACTGCCAGTGCTGGCTGTGGATAATGTTAAATATTTGTTTTATGATATCCCATACGTGCTCAATTGGAGACAGATCTGGTCATCTCGTGGTTCAAGGAAACTTGTCACTACTTTGTAGAACAAGCTGCATTAAAATAGCTGTGTGAGGGAGATCATTATCCAGTTGGAAAACTCCCCCTTGAATGCTGCTCATGAATGACAGTTCTATAGGTTGAATTACGAGACTGGCGTACAAATTTGCACTCAGTGCATTTGGGATAACCACGGGAGTGCTCCTACTGTCATAGAAAATTTCTCCCCAGGACATGACTCCAGTTGTAGGTTCAGTGTGTCTAGGCTTCAGACAATTTGGTTGCAGGTGACCTCCTTCTGACAATCTTCTTCTTCTTTTTTCCCTGACCTCCTTCTGACCAACACATGGCCATCACTGGCACCAAGACAAAAACTGCTTTCATTAGAACATGCAACAGATCTCCATTATGTCCTCCAATGAGCTCTGGTTTTATATCACTGGTGTCGCAAACGGCAATGGCTTGGAGTCAATGGAATGCATGCTACAGGAACCTGGCTCATAACTGTAATTGAAGTAACCGATTTCCAACAGTTTGTTGTGTCACTGTGGTATCAACTGCAACTCGAATTTCTGACGCAAACACAGTACGATAAACCAGAGGCGTACGCCGAATACGGTGCTCTTTCCTCTCAGTAGTACCACGGGGCCCTCCAGAACTTAGTCTCTTGAAGCAGTACTATGACTTGACCATTGCTCTCAACAATGATGCATAGTGGATATATTCCAGCCAAGTCTTTCTGTATTATTGAGCGGAAAGAAAATCCTCCTTCGCATTGTCCTATTACACGACCACGTTCAAATTCGGTGAGCTGTTGATAATGGATTATTTGTCTTTTAAAGGCATTCGTGTCTAACACTCACTCAATACGTCACATTTCAGGCCAATAACAGTCACGAACGCTGGAGTATGCATTTAAAGCAACCCTGATTTGTGTGTGTAAGCATTAAGCGTGGCACTACAAGTACCACACTTAAGGGCGAAATTTGTATTGATGCCATCTTTAAAATGTATATACATTCCTAAGAAATTTCTTTTATCTAACGCAAGTCTTTCTTTTGTTGGGATTTTGTTTTCATCAGTGTATGTTAATTTTCTTGAGAGAATGTTTGAGGTTTTCAATTCAAATTACTCAAAATTTCAGACGAGAAGAAATATGACGCTTTATGTTATTTCGAGTTATTTCGCAGTATTGTACATACATAGCAACTTAACTAAAAATAGCTCTTACTTTTAAAGGGAAAAAATGGAAATAAGCAGTTTATAATCAAATACGAAAAATTTAACAAGTAGAATGAAGTACGTTTTGCTATGTACTAAAATCAATAAGACATCTTTAATGCGTTTTTTTCCGTAAAAGTAGTAGAATGGATACAGAGAAAATAAAAGTATCAAACTACACTAAAACAATACTTCACACATAAAAGTAACTTATAGTCTATATAACTAAAATCATTGTTATGTACAAACAATACAAAATCCTGATAAGGAAACCTAGACACAATTTATCACAAGCTTGAATGCTTTATTTTTCTTATTCCAGAAAGGCTATGTTTCAAATATTGTCTTTGAGTAAGTTGTTAATAAGAAGTTTCAAATTTTAAAGACGAAACAAATACAATTTTGATTCTTCGAAATGTTGGGTATGATATTCGAGAAAAAGTGTAATGTTATAAATATCATTTTCAGAAGTTTAATTTATATTTTATAAGAGAAAATATTATATTTTTTAGAGAAAATTATATTTTAGAATTTAAAACAGACGCCTTTACTTGCAAAATCAAAAATAGAAGTATCAAATGTCATAAAATAATTTTTGGATATTTTAAAGAAAATTTTTTGAAAATGTCATAATTTTTTTTAATATCATATATTGATTTTTAAAAATTTTGAACATTATTTCTAAGATTTTGCGAAGAAAGTATAGTCATAAAATTCAATATTCGAATATCTTTTGTTCAAAAATATTTAATTTAGCATTAGAACACCCCGCCAAAAAAAATATGCTTGAATACAAAAAGCTGAAAGTATTTTTTCCGGATAATTTTCTATATGTTTCATACAACACAAAAAATAACATGTATAATCAAAAACTATATAGAAGCATTTATAAGTAGAAGTTTTCTCAAGAATTTCTTATGATTATTCCTTATTTAAACAAAATCATACGCTTCATTTCTTAGAAACTTCGAAAAAATAATTTCGGAGAATTATTAATAAATTATAAATAGAGTAATGTATTTAAACTTTGATGTAATGTATTTCTTACTTGCAATGCTAGTATATTGAATGCTAGTATATTTTTATAGCAATATCAAGTATTTATAGCTTTCTTTTCACGTATATTCAGGTTCCATATTCTGCTGTTGAATTAGTTTTATTACTCAGAGAGATTAGTATTTAGAATCTTTTTTTATAACTGAAGGAATAATTTATCTTTTCAACTTCCCTTTTTAAATTTCTTTCTTAAATCGAAAATTAATTTAACAATTTTTCTTTCGCTTAAGTGATGAAATTAGAAAAGAATATGAATACTAGATTTTTAAAACTATGATAGCGAAGAGGAATTCTTTTGAAACATGAGGATCTGAATTATAAAAAAGCATTCATTAATTAATAATGAATTCAAAACTGTTAAATATTCTGATACAAATGTATGTTATTTTCTTTTTTTAAGTCAAATATGCCTTTTTAGTTTTTATAAGAAATATAGACTTGGTTATTTCAGATTTGAAAATTCGGCATTACTTTCATAAAATAAAATGAAGTAACTGAATTTACTTTGAGCAAATTCAATAATAATATAAAAATAAAATTCTGAAAAAGAAAGAAAAGGAAGAAATATTCAAAAAAAATATTTTTATTGCGATAAAGAAAAGAAGTTGTATTAAAAATTCTCAGTTGCTTTATTTGTAAATATTGAGATTTTTTTATGAAAAGAAGCAATATCAAATTAAATTTGGAAAAAAAGGACGAGAAATGTGTAGCACTAAATCAATTTGAAAAAAGAGTTTATTAGGGAAATGATTTTATTATTATGGATATAAACTGTATAAGTAAATGATATTATTTGAAAAATAAGTTAATGCTATTCTAGTTTACTTAGGGCTTAATATCTAATTATCTATAAGAATCCATTAGGAACCCATGAGTTATAAAAAACTATCATCATAAAGTTTTCATACAAAGCTATTACGAAAATATTGACTATGGAAAACTTTAATCTCCACCTGAAATATTTTTTTATGTTTAATAAAATTGTTTAAGTAGATAATTAATTGCAAAAATTATCTTTTGAATCGTAAAATACGTTTATATTTTTTACTATATATATATATATATATATGAAATGTACACAGTTAAACTTAAAATCGTAGATTATGTAGAATATCACAGTTTGCCTTCAAGTGGATTTACTTTAATATCTTTAGATGTAAAATAACTGAAAAAATTCATATTTTAAATTCTTCTCTCAATTAGACAACTTTCGTACACATATACACTGTATACAAATTAATAAAATTTTATGTTGGTGATTTCTTCATGTTTCATTGTATAAATGAATTTATTAAATATTTCAGTGCAAGTTATGTAATTCTCAATTATAATGTAGTCTAATTTATGCATTTTGTAGTCTAAATATTAGAAACTACTACAGCACTAAGTAACAGTTTATGTTCTTTAATAAGCTTTGAGAATAAAATTGTTATTCTATTCCATCTCTAAATAAATCGTTAAAATATATAATATATCTCTAATTTTGTATTTGTTAAATTTTTATCTCAAATTAAGCACACAAATTTTAATGAGTAAACTTCGGCTGACTTTTCTGTCACTATATGTTATTCTAATTGTGAACTTATTTTCTCTCGTTCTTGTCTATGAATGGAGTCATCTTCGAAAAGTTGCAGTTACCGAAGCGCGCGCACACACACAGATAATTCAGTCGCTTATGCAATAACTTTATATCTTTATGATCTATTTTATGAATCTATTCTCAATTGCACTTCAATATAGCTAATAATTAATAAATGCTACTTTAGGAAAAGGAATGTGACATTATGGGCCATTAATTCTATACACTTCGAATCAGTGGTGTGTAAGTAGTTAGCCATGGACGTACAACAGATTATTATAATTTACGGTTGGTCATAAACACACTTCAATGTCTGGTATTGAATTATCACTGCACTTACTATAATGCTGAATAGGTAAGAGCGATCGTGCGGGGAAGATAAATTTTGTTCAAATATTTGCAAATTTCGTGAAAAAATAGGTACTCCGAGGCAGTGGTGCACACAAGGGGAGATGTCCTAGGGGTCCAGCCTTTGAGATTTTTTCAATTGCTGATAATCTTATATATATAACGTAAAATTTAATTAAGTGCTTGTAATTAACACTTTATTTTATTAATTAATGCTAATTATTAATTCAATCATTTTATTTTTTTACTGTTTTTTTGTTAACAAAATCAGAAGAATCAATTGGTGTTGTCTTGAGGTATGATACGAGTTGGGGAACCCCTCCCCCTTGAAAAAAATCTTGTGTGCACTACTTTTCCGAGGTGATTCTAAAGGGCTCTAGACTCTTTGGTGGCTATTTGATAATGTATACACAGAAGTCCTTAGAATGATGAAAAGGTATATCTTAAAATCAAGCAATACAATGAAATTCACACCAAACAGCTCAGCGGCACCTATGCGTTTTATCACCTTATGCGATAGTGATTACGGAATGCTAAAATAATAAAAGGTGAGTAAAAATGATGGTCCTGATTTTAAAAAATCATATTTTCGGAACTACTGTATGTATTACAATAAGTGATAAAGAAATGTAAACAGAAATATACCAAGATTTTTTTCCACCAGGGATCAACAGCACATTTGAGATCGTTGCGATTGAAATCTAAACATGGTAACAATGATAAGAGTATTAGCGTGTTAGAGTACGCACGGAGTTTTTCAGTTATTTCGGTGCAACATACATTTAGAAATCGCTACGGAAAAAAGCGCCAACCAACAACAGCATTTTGGAATGATATCATCAATTCAAGGAGCCCGACTACCCTAAAATTGTGAATTTTGCCAAAAATTGACAATTTTTTCTGATTTTATTTTATAGGACATCTTATAAGCTTCATAAAAATACCACATTTATTATTTTCCGTTCACAAGAACAAAAACTATAAGTGTTTTAGTAAGAGTAGATGTCATTACTTTAAGCAAGATGCCACACTTTAAAACGCGTTTTACTCGAAAAGTGTTTTTTTAAATGCTCAAACGGGGCCAGCGATGGCTCAAAATGGTTTGAAAATAATTAAACTGAAATTTTTTGTGTATATTCTGTATAATAGTAGAAGTGTTTTAACCTTCAGATTTATTAATCACCGTTTTATTACAAAATTTACAGTCCCTTATGTGAATATAATCACCGTTTTTTTAAGCAATTTCATATAACAAATAAGTTAAAGTACTCTAATTTTTGAACTTAAAATATCGCTTATCTTGACAATCATTTCAAAAATGAACAATATAGCAACACATCAGAATTAAAAAAGTGAAAATTTGTTCGTAAACTTTTGGTTCAGAATGGGCCGCGTTTAAGTTATTTTTTGTCAGTTTTGACCCATTTTAGTAATAATTTATTTTTCTCTTCTTACTTTTAGCATATTTTTCAGAAAATGTACTAAACAAATCTAAAAACAACAACATAATCTCCGTATATCTCCATTTTTTTAAAAAATAGTTTGTCGCAACCAGTCGGATACCTTAAGAAAACAAGTTGCTGGTGAAAAAAGAAAATCAGAAGTCGGTGAAGAGCCTCGGAAAAAGCAGTGGTGGTGGGAAGATTCTACAAAAGTCTACGAAAGTTGTCACCTGTGAACTTGGAATGCTCCAGAAAATGATATGGAAAATTTTACGAAAAAAATTAAATTTCGAACCGTATCATTGGAAATTGTTGCAACAAATAACAGAGGACAGCAAGTAAGCATTTGTGCAGCGTTACGAACCATTGATGCTACAAAATTATTAGAATTAACTGGATTACAGATTAGGCATATGCCATGTAACAAGAGGGTCAACCGTCGGCCATTTGTATAGAAAAAGAAGCTCTTTTTCCCCTCTTAGCAGTTTTGTATCCCTTATTGTAATATGTGTAGTAGTTTCGATAACATGATTTTTTTTAAATTGGGTCCGATATTTGTACGCATCCTGTATCATACGGAAATGATGGTGGAGATTTACGAGATTGAGAGCTATTATTGAAAAGGGATTTAGAGCAACTATCATTTCGAGACGATTTATGTAATGTGAACTGTAGATTTTTGATACTGTAGATTCACATGTGTGTTTTATTGCTTCATTTTAACAGAAAATGCACAACTTCGCAAATGTATAAGTCTTCCTAACTTTTCGATGAAAACTGGTTTTGCTATATGCACTGAGCAATTGTGTAAAATCTGAAAAATTATAATAGGAAGCATAATGCAAAGTTTACAGCAATCGAGTCATTTTTATTGATATATAAGTAAAAAGAGGAAATATTTATTTGGTCTTATACATATAGATCCACTGAAATTACAGATTATCTTGACTGACATTTTTTTGAATGAGGCAAATTTTATTTTCGGTATTCTTGAAAAGATTTTCGTGCGTGGGTTTTTTAAAAGTTTTCCTTGCGTGTACAACAGTTTTCTTTTGTAGAGCAATAGAGAAGTACTTCAAGTGATTTGTATATTTTCAAACTGAAACTCCCCAAACATTTTCCATGGGGTCTGGGGAACAGCCTGTCTAGTTCAGTAAATCATTTTTGTTGGCAGCTGATTACTGTTTGGTTCTGCCACTGCAATGAATAGCAATATCGCATTACTTAAACGTAAGGTGCTTTTGAAGAAATCTTCGTAAATAAGATAAATTTTCGGTTTCAGTAAATTTTGGTATGCTAAAATATTCAGAAGCAATAAAAGCTACCCAGTGCATGAAACTTTCTCCTCCGGATCTTCTCTTTGATTTTCTCTTGTCTTTTCTTAAATAGGAACCATGTGTAAAAAATGCATTTTTTCATATTTGAACCCAATCAGCAACAACAAATAAAAGACTTAAAACTTAAGCAGTAAGAGAGGTACATAAAAGATATATTTAAAAAAAGATGGAATAAAATTACTTACTGGTCTTTATTGTACTACTTCTGTCTGATCGCATGTTTTTTGAGCATAAATTCATGTCACATATTTTTGTGGATGGGATTCTGATAAGATGAATCTTTTAATCTTGCTCTAACGATGTAAAAAGTGGATTTTAAAAGACGTCTGACAATGTCTAAGAACACTTTTAGATCACGTTTTTTCTTTATTTAGCAATAGAATTTGATACTTCTTTTCGAATTCTCTGTTTTCCTTTAGAAGAAATTTCGGATGGATTCTCTGGATGTTTAACTGTTCCTTAAGTTTGCGACGGGTACTATTCGGGATTTTGCACTAATCCTCTAGGAGAGAAAATATTCTTTAACAGGGATTTTAGATAAAAACCACTTCCTGTATAGATGACTTGATTTTATGCAAATGTAACTACTATTTAAGCGCTTGTCGTTGAGTATGTGAGTTAATGATTAGTCGTTGATCGTTAGGCGTGAAGTCTAAGTATTAGAACAGGTGAACAGCGACTGAGTGGTCGCATGTCTTGAGATTAAAAGACAACTTAGAGTCCACCAGGAAGTGGTAAATTAATCAACCTTGGAGCAGAACGAGCTATCGAGCTTTGAGAAGAATCAAAACAAGGAGTTTCAATCTAGATTTCGATATTCTAGTTATCCGAATACGGGTTAGGATTTCATTTGCTAACAAAGTTAAGTTATAAATTTGAATACTCATAAAATATTAAAGATGGAATAAAAGTAGCTAATCTTATGATCATGTATGCTTCTTCCTCGAGCCCTGTCACACCCGCGACCTTCGGGCCGCTACACGTTGTCTTAATTAATCCGCTATCTTCACATTAATCCTCTTGGGAAAACTTTGGGGCTAGCATTCGCGTTAATTCACAACCATCCCTTTCAAGGAGAAACCCTGATATGGAGATTAGTTTGACTATATAAAGTCAGAGGGTTTTGTAACTGTAAGATAGAAAGAGCGGAGAAACTGTTGTGGTGATACGAAGGTGAGATTTAATTCATTTTCACAACTTGTGCTAAGAATGGAGTTTGCCCCTATACTAAATTAGTGGATTGGGGAATTTATAGTCTAAGATAGATTAGGTTAAATTAAACTGATTACTTCCTAGGGCATTCTCTTGTAGTTTAACTTTTGGTTGATTAGTGTGCTCGAATAGTAATAAAATAATAATTATTATGGGAGTTTCTGGCCATGCTTTGTCCCCCCCCAACACCCTTAGGTAGGCAGGATGGTGAGGGAGAGACTTCAAATGGAAGTCGCTCACAAGATCTTCTGAGATCCCTTTACTTTACGAGCGATTTTTCAAACTCCGTTTCGACTGTCATTTTAAGATTCAATTCAATTTTTTCGCATTTTGTTAACTATTAACTACGCAGAATAGTAGAGTCATAAAATTCCGAAATACGCTTCAATTAACTATAGGCCATTTTGACGAGAAAATGAAACGTTGACCTATATTTATGTGAAGCATCACACATGCACACTTCGCGATTACTACGATGTATACGTGTAACCTATCTTTTTGCATAATCTTTAACCCAGTGTGATGATTGTTTCTTCTTCAACAAAAATCGCTTTAATAAAATTTTACTTTAATTCAAGAATTTTAGAGAGCAGTGAAAATCGCTTAACATAAAACTAAGGGAACTGGACTATTTTTTCATGTTAAAAGAACTTCGTGTTAAAGGATATTGCAAAAAAAAATATATCAATAAAATTAATTTTTATAAAAGTTTATTTTATTTACATAGATATGTATATACACATATATTTAATAAAAATCAATAAAACAAAAACTTTCACAGAAAAATTTAATACAAAATTTTCAAATTTTTTGAGAAACAAAACATTTATTGAATTTTGGGGAAATAATCTTGCATTTTTCTTTGCTTTGTTGTTTTAGCATCAAATTGTCAACAAATTTTTTGATATCGTCTATTTTGTTTTTATCATTTTCATCGTCGGAATCTGCATCAATTATATGTATGTATCTTTTGACCTTTGGAATAGCTCCAAAATGTCCTTGACTGCCATAATTGGGGCTGCACACACAAAATCATCATCTACTGCAATGAATTCTTCCGATAATATAATAGGACAGTACAATTCAACTGGTGTTTTCCGTATTTTGTTGATTCCCAGAAGGTAAATCTTTTCGTGTGAAGCGATTTTCCTTTCATTATAAGAGAAAAATGCATAAAAATACATAGTAGTTTGTCAGGATCGTTGTATTATTTCGTGTCAACCGATATTTCGTCTTAAACGGTTTCGTGTTAAAAGTATTTCTCTGTATTTATGTTTCCCTATAAATCATGTAAAGCATGGTTTATTGTGGTTATTACAAAGTTTAGAATAAAGTTTCATTATACTCTGAAACAGCCTGCTCATTATTCATATGGACCCTCCATTTGAAAGCACTTCCATCATGTAACAGTATTTAAAGTTCTTACTTTAAAGAAAATTATATGATGAATAATCGCTATATATACATCAGGATTTTATTACACCCGCTCAATTGAATATTTCTAATGGCTTTGATATTTCAAAATCTAAGTCTGAATCTTCATTTTCTGGAAAAATAAAAGTATTTAGCCAAATGGGTGGCGTAGTTTGTTTGTCACTGGCCTTCTGTTCAGAAGGTTGTGGGTGCGACCCCATCCCAAGTCGGTAGATTTTCATGATGCAGAAAATCGACAGAGGCCATGTCGTATGATTATGCGGTATGTAAAAATAAACCCTTGAAGTGTTCGTTTGGCTTGGGTGCTGTTGGTAAAATTAAATTCCTAAGTTCAATTCCGCATCGTCAGAGCTCAAGGGCCTCCATCTGGGGAGGAAACTAAGCGTCAAAATTACTTGCAGCAATTGGTGTCCCACTAAAAAGTGATACCTGCTCCTGGAGAATGAATTAGGTCTGCAAAGGTAAAAAATTCCAATACGCAGCCCCATTAGAGAAAAAAAAACCATACATGTTAAAATTATATGAGTGCATAAATTCTTCTGTCAAAGTATGTTAGCTAAGAATAAAAATCACTCCTTAAGTTCTAAAAAGTTTATATTCTAGAAACAGTTTAGGTTTTGTTTTCAAAATGTCTTTCAAAATAAATATTCTTTTTGAGTAACTTATGTCCCATACTATCTGGAACGTTATTGTTTTCGTCTTCTACTAAAATAATTATTTACAAGGCGAATAAGCCAGTTCCAAAGAGGGGAAGAAGTTCTCCATCATTCTTGACAAACAGCAGAATTTATTGGAAAATGCGCCACACAATCCTTACTTATATTCTCCAACAATTCTCTTTCTCGGTATATTAAACCCTTGACAACGAAACTTGATTTCCTGATACATCACTGAAGACGGAAAAGAGTAATAATGCAATAAGCAGTTAGCCAAAAGTTGTAATTTTCTGCGAAAGGAGTTAGTTTTCTTAAATGTTACCTTCATCTTCATTATGAACCTGAGAAGTATTCCATTTTTCAAAAAAGGTATAAAAGTCTTTTAAAACAAATGGCGAGGATACAGTTTCCTCAGGCACAAGTTCATTTTC
>BMAO01036157.1:0-71089 GCA_019973975.1 Trichonephila clavata
CTAACTAAGGGTTACACTAAAAAATTTTTGCTTTAAACAGGGGGAAATCAGTAACTTTGGCGAGTAAAAAAAAAAAATGTGAGTGAAAAAATTACTTTTTCGTCTTCCCATTCATTATTATTGCCTATTTTCAATTTTCGCTACGGGTCTCGGTAGCACAGTCGGTAAGCGCGCTTCGCTTCATTTACACCATAAAGCAGATCGTGTCTTTGCGAGTTCGAATCGCTGGGATCTCTTTTTTTTCATTTCTGCTAATTTTTCCCACGTAAATTAATTTTACTGATAAATACTTATTTTAACATGATCCTCTGTTATTTTAATGTACTTTTTTTTTTTTTTGCCTTCTAAAAGGTTTTTTTTTTATTTTTAATCATTCAAAGAGTAATTTCTATCTTTTTCAACAATTCGATTTTGTTCATTTCTGCTTATTTTTCCCACCCGTAAATTATTTTTTTCTTCTTCAAATATCCAAACGTTTCAAGAGCTATCTGTAGAATTTTTTTTATTAGTATTTATTCATAATGGATTTAAATTAATATATTTTTTTTAAATTAAAATGCATTCAATGCATTTCTGAGATTCATTTAAAATATTTATCAGTATCGAAATTTTTTTTCTCTTTCATAAAACTTATAGTTTACTTTAAAATAATGCGTAATTGCATGAAACTTTTTTCCCCGTGTCGAATATTTCAAAAAATTCTCACAATTTTACTTCAAGAATTAAAATAGTAGTGAAATTTTGTTATTTAAAAAATTTATACTTTCTGTTCTTTTTTCAGCATACAAATATTTTTAAAAATGCTGCAGTTTCGTTTCCGGGAAAAAACTATCTTTCTTTAAAGAATTTTATAGAAAAAAAACAACTTTTTTTTTTTTACAAAACAATGCTGCTTTGCATATTTTATGATTTTTTCTCATATGAATCAATATCGTTGCGTTTATATAAAAATGATTTTTAAAACTTTCAGAATCAATGATCTAAAAAATAAAAAGCCGAAAACTTTTTTGAACGAATTGTAATAAAACACTCAAAATACTTAAATCAGTCATTTAATAATTTCTTCATTGAAAAAAAAAAATTGCATTACATGTTTTTCCCGTGTGTCGATTTCGCTTAAAAATTACGGATTTTTAAGATTTTTTTTGTGATTTTCGTAAAATAAAGTTTTTGCGAGAAATAATATAAGCATTATTTTTGTAACCTTTTTTCTTCAAAAATTATTGTTGTTTCCAATCAATATGTGAAAACTTGGAATTTTCAATTAAAAATTGAGCCATAAAAAATAATGAAAACTTTTAAAGACATTCTAAAGGCTTTGCGCATGCGCGAGAATCATTATTATTTTTTCCCCTCTGTTTAACGCTCAGTGGCCATGGTCAAACTTGATGTTGCAATATTTTTTTCGTTATTCGTTACTAGATTAATTATGTAATGACAACACTGTATAATCTGTTTTTTTCTGGATAAAACGATAGATTATAGTTTTCTGGACTATACTTTAGCTACCAGTATATAAAGATTCATTGGCAAATGAAAATACCACACATACATACAAACCCTTTGTATTATTTTAAGCTCTAAGAAAATAATTATTGTTAAAATAATGAATATGCTTGTTTTTTCGTAATATATTATATCAGAACGTTTTCTTTGTTGCTTTAAATATACATTTTTTAAATAACAAAGAATTGTTTTCTGTAAATTATTTATCGAAATTTTTCAATCGTTACGTATAAGGATTTCTTATAACTATGATAAGTAAACCATCTGAACTAAAAAGATTCATACTTTGCTCTTTTAATATCAGTGATTGAATAAATTCAATACCAAACATCATTTATTTGTCACGATTCGGATTTTTTTTTCAAAATAATAATACTTTGCCTATTTTATGATTTCTTCTAAAATGAATAAATATCGATGCTTTTAAATGAAAATGATTTTTAAAAAAGTCATTGATCATTTAGAATCAATGATTAAAAAAATAAAATGCCAAAAACTATATTTCTTTAAAGAATTTTATAGGGAAAAAAACAACTTTTTTTTTTTACAAAACAATGATGTTTTGCATAGTTTATGATTTTTTCTCATATGAATCAATATCGTTGAAGTGAGTGGGTGATTTTAAAATTCACCCTGTTTGACTATTCGAGAATTTTTGGTGACGGACCTCAAAATTTTTAACCATTCTCAAGTGACGAGGACGACACCTGAGCTTTCACCCATCTTTAATAATTACCACACCACACCAACGCAAGAACAAATTTCGAAAAAGGGAGTTTTTATGACATAGTTAAAGAAGTCACTCACATCGCGCGCATACACACACACAAGTACTATCGGCCTGAGGGAAACACGAAATTTCCATGGGGATGAAATTATTCACTCAGGCAAAGGAAAGAATTGGAAAGTGAGTGGGTGATTTTTAAATTCGCACTGTTTGCCTATTCAAGGGTTTTTGGTGACAGATCTCGAAATTTTCAACCATGCTCAAGTGACGAGGACGACACCTGAGCATTCACCCATCTTTAAGAATTACCACACCACACCAACGCAAGAACAAATTTCGAAAAAGGGAGTTTTTATGACATAGTTAAAGAAATCACTCAAATCGCGCGCATACACACACAAACAAGTGCTATCGGCCTGAGGGAAACACGAAATTTCCATGAGGGTGAAGTTATTCACTCGGTAAAAGCCCGTGCAACGCCGGGCTAAGCGGAGAGGAAAGAAACAAAGAAATCAAAGTAATTTCGGAAAATAATATTGGAAGTGCTGAATTTGTGAAGTTGAGTGAATATTAACGTCCCACTGTTCAGCAACACGAGGCCTTTTACGGACGGTCCACGTAATTTTGAACCATGGTCAAGTGACGCGGACGACACCTGAGCTGGCACCCCCTCTCCTAACTACCACACCACACCAACGGGAGGACGTTTAAGCTCTCGATTTATTTTACGTGCATCCCTCCCCTACACGGTGGGTCTTCAGTGGTACTAGGATCGAGAATTTGTGAAGAGAAGGGAAAATTTTAAGCAACAAAGCAATGACACGCACTCACGTGTCATGCACTCACATCGTACGCGTCAAACCCCACAAAATGCTGGCGTTAGAATAAAAGGAGGAAATTAACATGGGGATTAAGTTATACCCTTGGTATAAGCCCGTGCAACGCCGGGCCATGAAAGCTAGTCTATCTATCTATCTATCTATCTATCTATGTGCGTCTATCTTCTCACGTACAGCACCACGCAGAAAGTCACGGAAGGTACCAAAAGATCGGGAATTTTCCGGGGAAGCCGTATTGCCTATTTATATTCCGATATTGTAATTAGTTAAAAAGATATTAATTAAAAACCTTAAAACGCCTAATTGTTTTACTCCTGCCGGTTGTTTACTTGGCGGAACTTCCCTTCCGTTTCGGCCGAGCGGTAATCTTACGTTTTCCACCATATTAAAATTGTCATCTAATTTTTAGTGTCGAAATGAGACAAAAAATAATTACAGAATCGGAAAGATCATTTATTTCGCCACGACACGGTATAATGTTTTTTGTAAAATAACGATATTTTCTATTTTTTTCGAATTTTTTAAAATAGTGTTAAAACTGAGGCGTTTTTATGAAAATTATTTCTAAATCGTTGGGTATGAATTACTTTTCCTGTTATTAAATCGATATTCTACACTAATTAACTTCAAGCCTTTCTCTTTTAGATCCATTCATTTAAAAAATAAAATTCCCAAAACTTTTTTTTTAAAGAATTTTTAAAAAGTAGTCTTAATTTTTACTTCACATTGAATAACTTCGTCATTTATGAAGATAATCTCACAAAACCTTTTTTCCGTGTGTACAGTAATATTATCCGTAACATATACGAAGATTGAAAAAATTGCTTCAAAATTACGGATTTTAAAAAAAAAATTGTGATATTCGTAAACTTATGTTTTTTTTTTAGAAATAAATTAAAAAGTAGTAATTTGTACATTTTTTATTTCAAAGTACGTTATTTTTGCAAATAGTTGGTGATGTTTGAGAGCATTAACGCAAAAATTACGCCCTTAAAATAAAGGTAATGATTTTTTAAAATAATTTAAAATACGCGATTTTACATTTAGCTAAACATTGGTTAACTGTCTGGTGGCGGAGTGCTGAGAGCTCCCGCTACACTCATGACTATAACTGCAGCACTGACGTGCGCGGTCAATGTAAAGCATGATGTCCGCCTCGCAGAAACCTGCCGGTCGCTCTTTTCATACTTGTCTTAAATTTTTTCTCCTACTGGACATTGCGTCGCCACACATTACTTTTCGTGTTATTAAATCGATATTCTACACTAATTAACTACAAGCCTTTCTCTTTTAGATCCATTCATTTAAAAAATAAAATTCCCAAAACTTTTTTTTTAAAGAATTTTTAAAAAGTAGTCTCAATTTTTCCTTCGCATTGAATAACTTCTTCAATGATTGAATTCATTTGCTGCATCCCCACTGATCTGAAATTTACTTCATTTTCAGTGCTGCCATTATGTAAGCAAATGGTATGTCACAATTAATTGCTAAATGAGCAATTTTAATCAATTTCATTAGAAAATAATTAATAAGTTAGTTTTTTATAATATACTTTTTTTCGCAGATACGTGTTTAAATAATTTAATTAACACAGAGTGGAATGAAAAACTATAAAATTAAAATTTAAAAAAATTACATGTTTTTATCAAATAGTATTATTTTCTTTTTGAATGTTTTTTTCAGTGAATGTTAGCATATAACTAGGTTTTCCCCCAAAAGTGGATTTTTAACACTTATATATGTTTAATCAAACATCCAAACGTTTCAAGAGCTATCTGTAGAATTTTTTTTATTAGTATTTATTGATAATGGATTTAAATTAATATATTTTTTTAAATTAAAATGCATTCAATGCATTTCTGAGATTCATTTAAAATATTTATCAGTATCGAAATTTTTGTTCTCTTTCATAAAACTTATAGTTTACTTTAAAATAATGCGTAATTGCATGAAACTTTTTTCCCCGTGTCGAATATTTCAAAAAATTCTCACAATTTTACTTCAAAAATTAAAATAGTAGTGAAATTTTGTTATTTGAAAAATTTATACTTTCTGTTCTTTTTTCAGCATACAACTATTTTTAAAAATGCTGCAGTTTCGTTTCCGGGAAAAAACTATCTTTCTTTAAAGAATTTTATAGAAAAAAAACAACTTTTTTTTTTAACAAAACAATGCTGTTTTGCATATTTTATGATTTTTTCTCATATGAATCAATATCGTTGCGTTTATATAAAAATTATTTTTAAAACTTTCAGAATCAGTGATTTAAAAAATAAAAAGCCGAAAACTTTTTTGAACGAATTGTAATAAAACACTTAAAATACTTAAATCAATCATTTAATAATTTCTTCATTGAAAAAAAAAAATTGCATGAAATTTTTTCCCGTGTGTCGATTTTGCTTAAAAATTACGAATTTTAAAGATTTTTTTTTGTGATTTTCGTAAAATAAAGTTTTTGCGAGAAATAATATAAGCATTACTTTTGTAACCTTTTTTCTTCAAAAAGTATTGTTGTTTCCAATCAATATGTGAAAACTTGGAATTTTCAATTAAAAATTGAGCCCTCAAAAATAATGAAAACTTTTTAAGACATTCTAAAGGCTTTGCGCATGCGCGAGAATCATTATTATCCCCCCCCCCTCTGTTTAAAGCTTAGCGGCCAAGGTCAAACTTGCTGTTGCAATATTTTTTCCGTTATTGAAATGTGAGTGAGGGATTTTTAAAAAGTCGCACTGTTCACCTACTCCAGAGTTTTTTGGCGACGGACTTCGAAATTTTCAATTTAAAACTTTTAGAATCAGTGATTTTAAAAAAAAGCCAAAAACTTTTTTGAACAAATTTTAATAAAACACTCAAAATACTTAAATCAATCATTTAATAATTTCTTCTTTTATAAAGGTAATTGCATGAAACTTTTTTCCCCCGAGTCGAATATTTCAAAAAAATCCTCACAATTTTACTCCAAGAATTAAAATAGTAGTGAAATTTTGTAATTTTAAAAATTTATACTTTCTGTCTTTTTTTCAGCATACAACTATTTTTAAAAAGACTACATTTTCGTTTCCGGGAAATAAAAAATTGCAACGAAAGAATTGGAAAGTGAGTGGGTGATTTTAAAATTCACCCTGTTTGCCTATTCGAAAATTTTTGGTGACGGAACTCGAAATTTTCAACCATTCTCAAGTGACGAGAACGACACCTGAGCTTTCACCCATCTTTAATAATTACCACACCAACGCAAGAACAAATTTCGAAAAAGGGATTTTTTATGACATAGTTAGAGAAATCACTCACATCGCGCGCATACACACACACACACAAGTGCTATCGGCCTGAAGGAAACACGAAATTTCCATGGGGATGAAATTATTCACTCAGGAAAAGGAAAGAATTGGAAAGTGAGTGGGTGATTTTTAAATTCGAACTGTTTGCCTATCCAAGGGTTTTTGGTGACGGACCTCGAAATTTTCAACCATGCTCAAGTGACGAGGACGATACCTGAGCATTAACCCATCTTTTAGAATTACCACATCACACCAACGCAAGAACAAATTTCGAAAAAGGGAGTTTTTATGACATAGTTAAAGAAATCACTCACATCGCGCGCATACACACACACACACACAAGTTCAATCGGCCTGAGGGAAACACGAAATTTCCATCGGGATGAAGTTATTCACTCGGTAAAACGAAAGAATTGGAGAGTGAGTGGGTGATTTTTAAATTCGCACTGTTTGCCTATTCGAGGGTTTTTGGTGACGGACCTCGAAATTTTCAACCATGCTCAAGTGACGAGGACCGCACATGAGCTTTCACCCACCTTTAATAATTACCACACCACACCAACGCAAGAACAAATTTCGAAAAAGGGAGTTTTTATGAGATTGTTAAAGAAATCACTCACATCGCACGCACGCACACACAAGTGCTATCGGCCTGAGGGAAACACGAAATTTCCATGAGGGTGAAGTTATTCAGTCAGTAAAAGCCCGTGCAACGCAGGGCTAAGCGGAGAGGAAAGAAACAAAAAAATCAAAGTAATTTCGGAAAATAATATTGGAAGTGCTGAATTTGTGAAGTTGGAGTGAATATTAACGTCTCACTGTTCAGCAACACGAGGCCTTTTGGGGACGGTCCGGTAATTTTGAACCATGGTCAAGTGACGCGGACGACACCTGAGCTGGCACCCCCTCTCATAACTACCACACCACACCAACGGGGGGACGTTTGAGCTCTCGACATAATTTATGTGCATTTACCCCCTACACGGCGGGTCTTCAGTGGTACTAGGATCGAGAATTTGCGAAGAGAAGGGAAAATGTTAAGCAACAAAGCCATGACACGCACTCACGGGACATGCATTCACATCGTACGCGTGAAACCCCACAAAAGTGTTGGCGTTAGAATAAAAGGAGGAAATTAACATGGGGATTAAGTTATACCCTTGGTATAAGCCCGTGCAACGCCGGGCCATGAAAGCTAGTATATATATATACTAAAAACTAAAACATACAAAATTACCACTGTTTTTTTTCTGACTTATAATTCTGAAAACTTTCTGGTCAATTTGTTCAGCTATTTTATGTTTGATAGCCGATGTAACTAAGCCATTTAATCTATCTTTAGAATTTGTGAACTGTAAGAAAATTTTTATTAATTTTAATCTGGAGAAACTAATATCTACACTTACCAAACTTATTTGCAAAGAAAGTAAAATAAATGCAATAGCAAGATTTGGAGCAAATTCTAAAACAGAAATAAATTTTAAAACTTCAACTGGGCTTTTTTTTTTTTTTTTTTGCTTTCTAAAGCTGAAACTGACATTATCTCATCTGCTCAATCAAGCGCGTTTACATCCAACGATTCTCCGTCGGTCAATATCATTTCTAAATTTTTACAGTTTTTAATTAATTCAAGTTTTAAGGGTGTCTCTTAAATCATATATATTGTACAAAAATTTAAAACAATTACTGTCAGTACTCATTAAATTAAATTTGCATTCTAATGCATTAACTGCTTTATTCAATGTAAAAAAATAAAACTCTATCTTGAATTTTAATTTAGGATATTCCATCGGATCATCTTGAACTTCATAGTTAAAATTCATATCTTTCCGTCGAACTCTGTGACGTGGCTGAGTCACCTCAAAGTTAGCAAAGATATCAATCTCGACGGCCAGTTCTTTTGCATCACAGTGCATTGTATCAAAAGTCACATCCTTAAAAAAATCTTTACAATTTCTTGAGAGTTCCATAGTAGATGGTAGATAGTAATATTTTGTTTGCAATAGCTTGCTTATTGGATTTTAATGCAATTAAAGATTTTATACCAAATAATGAGGGCCATAGGAACTTGAATTGTTAAGTAGATTTTAAAAATCCAGAGGCCTCATCTCTTATAGAGTTGTCGATTTCAGCATTATTATAAAAACTAAGCATCATAAAAACCTCCCAATTGATAACTTAAGGGTTTAACAGCCTCTATTTAGCTTTCCCAGCTATTTACACTAAGTGGCTTTAAATTTTTATGCCCTTTTTTCATTTTAATAATATAACCCAACGAAAAATTGATGAAAAAATAAATTTTTTGATCTATATTAACAAAAGTACAGGCTTCTCTAAGGATATTTTTGTCATGACATTAACGACCAAATTTAAAGAGTGGCTACTGCATGGCACATGGATTGTTCGCGGATTTAACGTTCTTATTTTAAATTGAGCCTCTGATTTCTCGCCTTTCCTATTCACTCCGTTATTGTAGGCCTGCCCCCGCATATCTAACAAATTTAGCCCTAATTTTTTTTAAAGTTTCTTAACTATTAAATTTGAAAGTTCTCTTCCAGTTAATCTTTCAACTGGAAGGAAATCAGAAAAACTCGCATTAGTTTTAACGATAACTTCGTTAGATTTAGATTTCTCAATACATACCTTACCATAAATGTCATTTGTTCAATCTTGCTGACATCAGGGGCTCAATCTAAAATTATCGAATAATATTTAGCTTGTTTAATTTTATGAACAATGTATAATTTAATATTCTCTTATAAAAGAGAAATGATCTCGTTCTGAATATTTTCCCCTTGATAGTGTACTTTAACTTCCTCCAAATTTTCCCATAACAAAAAAAGTATATTTAAAATTTGGTCCAAATACCGCCCCGGACATGCGTCCGGTTTGTCCGGCCCTAGAGCCGCCCCTGGTTGAAAGAATGTACCCTCTAGCATCAATTTCTGAGGCATTCTTACAAGTGGTACATTTTATGTACCACCTCACACTAGTGGTATTTAGGCCTTAATTGGACAAATATGAAACTTCCCTAATGACCATGATTTGGAATACCATACTCTAGAAAATAAATGCTGCTAGCAAATCATTGCAATAAGTTGAGTGTGAATTATTAAAAGGATCTAGTCTGCTGAAATCTTTAGAAAATTATATTCAAAGTATCAGAAATGAATTTGGTATGACTCCCAGGCACCAAAAAAAATATTTTTGATGAAAGTAAAGAATTCAGTTGTGAATTTTTGAAAGAAGCGAAAATCTCATAGTGATTATGAAATTATGTCATATGATTTAGGAAACTCTTATAGAACACTTTACTGTACTTTATGACGAGAGATTATTACCTGAAATTATATAAGAAGAAAGCTACACAAAAACTAAATGAAACTTACAAAGATGATATGGAATTTTTTAAATTTTAATTATATGAATTGGATCAGTTTTCACTATTTTTAAAAGAAAACGAATATAAAATGAGACTCTACTAGGAATTTATCTAGAGCAATCTCCTAATGTAGAGACACTTTCCTAATGTAGAGATACTTTTGAAAATATAATTAACAATATATACCGATATCGAATACATTAGTTGAGAGATCTTTTCCAGTTTTAAAGCATGTTAAAAATTATTTAAGATGCATTATGGGAGAAAAAACAAATTGAACAACACGGGTATATTTTTATAGAACAAGATATTTTGCACAAAATAGATACGACAAAAATAATTGCTGAATTTTCTAAAAACAAATCAAGAAGTAAAGTTGTAGAAAAAAAGTTGTAAGCTGTTCAGTAAGGTTTTAAATTTTTTAAATGCATTTAAGATTTTTCTTTACCGTTTTTTGTTTTTGTTTAACATTTATAAAACCCGTTTTAACATTTATAACACGGGGGCATACAACACAGACAGAAGAAAGGGGATTACAACACAAACATCCACGCCTTCTCCGGGATTCGAACCCAGTCCCTACAGCACCGCAGTCAGCTTCACTGACCACTATACCGGGTGGGCGGCTTTCTTTACCATTGAGGTTTATTTTTAGACATATATTTTATCTTGAGAATTCAAGGTCAGTGATCTTTTCACTATTTTAGTTTTTCTACTATGGCCTCAAACCTTTTACCACCTTCAACTGTCTTAATCCGCCTCTGGCTTTCTTTACATTCAGGATTTCTGAACCGTTAATGTTCATTAAAAAAATATGGTTGGTGTAAGTTGAGCAGTAAATCTATCAGTTAAGAGGAATCGGACAGAAGATGTGTATATATATATATATATAATGCTGGTTCTTTTTTCAAGACAGCAACTAATAGTAGATGAAATATGATCTGTTTTCAGATTACAATATTTTTGGCTCTTTAAAACTAACTACTATCTAAATAATAACAATAAAAAAAAGGTTACAAATAGCATATAAACATATGCTTTGTTCAGAAAATGCTTATTATTCCAATTTGTTTAATCTAGTACTTATATTGAAAAATACCTTTCTTTTATTGTAGGATACGCCTTTTTGTGAGAATTTAAAAATAGTTATCAAAAGTCGAAGAAAAAAATCATTGGATTTGAGCCTACCCGCGAAACTCAGACTCATGTCCAGGTGAGTGAGCGAATATTAACGTCGCACTGTTAAGCTACACAAGGGCTTTTGGCGAAGAACCTTGTAATTTTGAACCATTGTCAAAGGACGAGCTGGCATCCCCTCGCCTAACTACCACAACAACGGGAGGACGTTTGAGCTCTCAGCAGATTTAACGTGCGTCTCTTCCCTACTCGGTGAGTCTTTAGTAGTACTGGGCTCGAACTCATGACATGCCAGCCACGATTTGATACCTTGACCACTAGACTACCACTGTTGTGAATAAAAATGATTTGTGTTAATGAGTGGCTGCATGGCGCCACGTTTTTGTGACTGTGAAGTGGTTCTGTGACGTCACTATGCTCTGTATATAAAACGGGTGAAGCAATCACGTGTATTTGCTCGCTCGGCAGTTCTTAATAAAGTTAGTTTCTTTAAATTGCTGGCTGATGAATGAATCACTTTCCACCAACGCTCAGCATCTGGTAGATGCAGCCCACAGAACATAAGAATTAATTGTGTTCCTAACATAATTAGTGGCGCCCAACGTGGGGCGAGGCTGTTTGTTGGAGGTGAAACTGAAACTGAATTACGAACTATTGAACTTTGAAATTTTCGATCTATAAAGATGGAAGTGACTGCGTTGAAAGCGCAAAGGAAAGGGCTGAGAACAGCATTTTCACTCAGTCTGAAGAAAATTGAAACCGAATTGAGGAAAGAAGACATCGATATGAATCTACTTTCGATTCTGAAAACTCAAATCATGGATAAATTCCAGAGACTTGACTCTTGTCAGAATCAAATTTCTGAACAACTCTTGGAAATGAAAGATGCCGAGCAAGAATATTTGGATGATATGGAAGACGCAGAAAACTACCGTGACCGCTATATCGAAATGTATTCCCGAGTAGATTCGAAAATACAATAAACTGCTATTCCAACCGAAACTGAAAAGAGAAGTTTTAAATTACCGAAAATTGAATTGAAAAAGTTCAGTGGCGAAGCTAAAGACTTTTTGGCCTTTTGGAGTCAATTTCAGAAAATTCATAATGATAAAAGCATCACGCCGGAGGACAAGATGCAATATTTATTGCAATCCGTAGAACCAAAATCGAAAGCAGAACGATTAGTGTTGAGTTTCCCAGCGACGGCGGAAAATTACCCTAAAGCCATTGATCAATTAAAAGAGAGATACGGCCGTGAAGACTTGCTCGTACAAATTTACGTACGTGAACTGTTAAGTTTAGTTATGAAGAACGCTGCGTCTGGAAGAACGAAAACTGATTTGCCCGCCTTGTACGACGAACTCGAAGGAAAATTACGATCGTTGGAGAGCCTTGGACGAACGCAAGAAAAATATGGAGACTTTCTAACACCGTTGGTAGAATCCTGTTTACCCGAGGAAGTCCTGGTTGCCTGGGAAAGAAAACGGAATAATGAAACAGAAGCCAAAGGATCACGGACTCTAGAACATTTAATGACTTTCCTTCGCCTGGAAGTTCAAGGGGAAGAAATGGTGCAACTGGCTAAATCCGGTTTCGGCCCTACTATCCAAAAGAGAGATCCCCCAACCGAAAGGATGAAAACAACTGAATTAATGACTGCATCAGCACTGGTGAGTTCTGAAAGTGCTTCATGTAAAAAAGTTAATAACTGTATTTTTTGTGAGAAATATCATCCGAGTGAAAAATGTTATAATGCTAGAAAAATGTCTTTTATTGCTAAGAAACAATTATTATTAAGAAAAGGTGCTTGTTTTATATGTTTAAATAGATCTGGTCATTTAAGTAAAAATTGTGATGTTAAACATACCATTAAGTGTTCTAAATGTAATTATTCCCATTTTGAAATTATGTGTCCAAAATTAGATAAAAATTATGATCAAAAATGTTCCATAAAAACTGAGAATTCTCTATCAAGTAACTGCAACAGAAACGAAAGTATATACTTTCAAACTCTCTGCGTTTTCATTCGGATCAAAGGTCGGGAAAAGAAAGTGCGAGTTCTCATTGATTCCGCTTGTGAAAATAGCTATATCAGTGAAAGTGTTACTAGTATTTTAAAGGCCACTCCACTTAGAGAGGAAACTATAATTCATTCTCTCTTCGGGGGAAATGAATCGAAACCTAAGCATCACGGTGTGTTTTCTATTGAGGTTAGTGATTTAAAACGCTCTTATGTATGTAGTTTTGAAGCGCTATCGGAAAAGAAAATATGTGGATTTATTTCTAAGATTGAGGATAAGCGTATTCTAAATGAGTTAAAGAATAAGGAAATTATTTTATCGGATTTAAATTGTAAGGAAACCGAAATTGGACTTTTGATTGGGGCTGATAATATAGGAAAATTATTAACTGAGAACTTAATAGAATTAGATTCTGGCTTAACAGCTATTGAAACTAAACTAGGATGGACGGTAATTGGAAAATTAAGTTCAAACGTTAAAAACGAGATGTTGACGACATCGTCGTTGCATGTAAGGAATGTTAGTGTTAAAGAATTATGGGAGCTAGATGTTTTAGGAATAACTGATCCCTTACTTAATGAAAATACTAGAGAAAATTTTGATTTAACTGATTTTAAGAATAAAATGAAAATTCTTCCCGATGAAAGATATGAAGTGACCCTCCCATGGAAATGTAACTCTGAGAATTTACCCAGTAACAAAGAACTAACGTGGAAAAGGCATTTACGGATGATAAATAAATTAAGAAACGGTAAATTTTTTGATGATTATAAAAGTGTGTTTAGGGAGTGGGAAGATTTAAATATCATTGAACGGTGTGCCGGAGGTAGAATTGAACAATGAATGTCATTATTTACCTCATAGGCCAGTGATTAAATTAGATAGTGCGACAAAATGAAAATACGTCCAGTATTTGACGCCTCCGCCCATGAAAAAGAGAAACCATCTTTGAACGACTGTTTATGTAAAGGCGTAAACCTTATTGAACTAATACCTGACATTTTAGATCGTTTTAGAATTTATCCAATTGGAATTGTAGCCGATATTGAAAAGGCTTTTTTGGTGCTATCTGTTGCACCGAAAGATAGAGATTATCTCAGATTTTATTCCCCATGCAATGAAAAACAATTAGTGTACAGACATTGTCGAGTTGTATTTGGGGTGTCTTCCAGCCCTTACTTATTGAATGCATCTATTATGCATCTTTTAGAAAACTGTAGTCCTGAATATAAGGAAGTTGCACAAAAGTTAAAATCTTCTTTTTATGTTGATAATTGTGTAGCTGGTGTTTTCAGTGTTGATGAAATAGAGATATTTATTGAGAAGGCTAAATTAATTATGTCGAAAGGATGTTTTAATTTACGTACTTTTGAGAGCAATGTGGCAAGTAGAAGTGTTGATAAACACTCAGGCGAAACTTTTATTTTGGGTATCATTTGGGACTTGGATAATGATGTTTTGAAATGTTGCACGAATTTCGAATCATTAACGTGCGAAACGAAAATAACCAAACGATTAGTTTTGTCTACTGTACAAAAAGTTTTTGACCCATTGGGATGTTGGCGCCGTCTACATTGCTTCCCAAATTAATACTACAGGAACTATGGGAAATGAAAATTGCATGGGATCAGGAACTACCTCAGAATATTGTAAATAAATTTATGAAATGGTATAAGGAAATTCAAATTTTAAAAGATGTAACTGTGCCACGTTGTATGAAAATTGATATTTTAACTGAATTGCATGTATTTGTTGATGCAAGCAAGGGGTCATATGCCGGTTGCGTCTTTGCTCGATCAATAGTTGATTCTAGAGTTAGCGTAATTCTCATTAGAGCGAAGTCTAGAGTCGCTCCTCTCAAACTTTTGAGTATACCGCGTTTGGAACTAATGGCTTGCTGTATAGGTGCTCGACTTTTAAATTCTATTTTGAAAGCGCTTAATATGCCGGACTTGAAAGTTACTCTTTGGTCCGATTCTACAACAGCACTTTGGTGGATTAAGAAATATGGAAATTGGTCAGTTTTTGTAGCTAATAGGGTAAAGGAAATTAGACAACTGACTCAAATTCAATCATGGAAATATGTCCCAGGAAACATGAATATCGCGGATTTACTATCCCGTGGTTGTTCTCCACGAGAAATGCTTAATTCTAGATGGTGGGAGGGGCCGTCCTGGTTGAAACAAAATTCGGAATTTTGGCCAGATGGTGAAATCAGTTGCGAACCTCAAGAAATTAACGTGGAGATAAAGAAAACTAGAAATGCGAATGTTGATCTAGCAAACGATGCACCCCCTTGCTTTTATGTAATGTGTCTGATTATGATAAAATGATTAGAGTATTTGCTTGGGTTTTAAGATTTGTAAATAATTGTCGCAAAGACTATAACAAATGTAAAGAACATGAACTCTCTGTTGCTGAAATTGAAAATTCTGAGAAACAATTGATTCGTTTAACTCAGACATATTATTTACCTGATGTTGAATCTTTAAAATTTGTTACCTTTATTGATAATGATAATATTTTAAGGGTTAAGTCTAAAATAACTGAAAGAAATGATGCAAGTTCTTTTTGTATCCTATATTGTTACCTGATAAATGTGAATTTACAAAACTTTTGATTAGATCTATACACAAAAAGAACTGTCATGCTGGAATCCAAATAATGCAATCATTAATTAGAGAAAGGTTCTGGATTATCAGATCTAGAAAAACTATTAGGAGTATTTTAAATAAATGTGTTATATGTGCTCGTTTTAAAGTGAAATCATTGTCAAGCGGACCATCACCTTTACCACCAGACCGAGTGACTGATTGCGCGATATTTGAAGTTGTAGGAATTGATTTAGCTGGACCTTTGTTTTTAAAAACTGGCGAAAAGGTATGGATTGCATTATTTACTTGTGCAGTCTATCGCGCGCTCCATCTTGAATTAGTAAATTCTCTGTCTTCTGATGCCTTTTTGCTAGCCCTTAGGCGTTTCATTGCCAGGCGCGGGAGGCCCAGGATAATTTACTGTGATAACGGAACCAATTTCCGGGGTGCTTTCAATGACCTTGCGAAATTGGATTGGCATAAGATATCGAGAGAAACATCAACTCAAAGGATAGTTTAGAAATTTATACCACCCACCGCCGCATGGTGGGGAGGCTGGTGGGAAAGGTTGGTTCGCCTTATTAAAGAACTATTGAGACGTTCTCTTGGAAAATCAATATTAACCTATGAAGAATTGTCAACAGTAATTTGTGATTGTGAATTTTTAATTAATAGTAGACCTTTAACTTATATATCTGAAGATCCACAGGAATTGATCCCTCTTACTCCTGCAATGTTTTTAATAGAAAATCGCTGTTCCGATACTACCGATATTGACGAATTAAATTCGCGAGACTTAAGAAAAAGAATGAAATTCAGAATTAAACTTTTAAGTAATTTAAGGCAACGTTTCAGGAAAGAATATCTAGGTGAGCTAATACAAAAACAGAATGATAATCGGGTGCGTGAGCCCCAAGTTGGGGAAATGGTCTTAATTGGGGACGACAACAAGAAACGTTTGTCGGCCTATAGCTAAAATTATAGAATTAATCCCTGGTCGAGACGGGGAAATTCGCACAGTTCGGCTTAAAACTCAACATGGAACAGTAATACGCCCGGTACAACGCATCTTCCCTTTGGAAGTACAAGCGATTGCAAATAATGCTAAGGAGTTAAAGGAGGAATCAAATTCTGTTAAATGTACTAAACCTGAAAATGTCTTGAATACTAATGATGTAATTGTGAAAAAATATACTTCTTCAGGAAGATTGGTTAAAGAACCAAAGAGACTGGATCTATTGAATTATAAATGTTATAGGTTTGAGACTCTCCCCAAGTCTCAAAGGTGGGAGTATGTTGTGAATAAAAATGATTTGTGTCAATGAGTGGCTGCATGGCGCCACGTTTTTGTAACTGTGAAGTGGTTCTGTGACGTCACTATGCTCTGTATACAAAACGGGTGAAGCAATCACGTATATTTGCTCGCTCGGCAGTTCTTAATAAAGTTAGTTTCTTTAAATTGCTGGCTGATGAATGAATCACTTTCCACCAACGCCCAGCATCTGGTAGATGCAGCCCACAGAACTTAAGAATTAATTGTGTTCCTAACAACCACTGCCACGACTCTAGTCCAAAGGATTTTGATATTTAAAGACATTGTACCATTGAAAACATCATTAAAATATTTTAAAATTTTAAACAAATATTACTTAAAAAGTAAAAATTGAGTTTTATACGTTAAAAATATGTTAAAAATTGCTTTAAATTAAAAATATTTTACATTTCCGTTTGAGTCATTTTTTGTGTGCGATAAACATCAATCTTGGAAGGTATGGGTTAGTATTCTATTTATTTTCACTCGTTAATTTGGAATAACTTTTGGTGACTACACAAATTTCGAAAGGCAGTTAATTAAGATTCCTTATGGACGAGTGAGAGTTTATTAACTTCGCACTTTAAAGCATTATAAAGGGTATCGGTGACGGACCTCGTAATTTTAAACCTCAGGGTGAGGAGGGTGACACCCAAGCCTGTCAGCCTTCTCTCCTAAACTACTACGCCAAGGCTAGAGCTTTGAGCCCCGGCAGATTTAACATGCATTAGGGTCTCTGCACGATGGGGCTTCAGTGGTACTTGTGTGGCACTTATGATACACCGGCCACGAGTTCAGGGTCATAACCACTAAGCTACCACGGCCTATGATTCATTTGCTGAAAAACGGACTTTAAATGTTTTTTTTTCACTAATTTTGGAAAGAATCACTAAATATAGGATAAACTTCAGATGTTTACATGAATTTAGAAACGTATTTACATTGTTTCATATGAAGCTGGTTAACATTTTTGAGAGTTTTTATTCGATTTTGACTGACTTTACATCAAATTGAAATGATAATTAAAACCTATTGATGTAAATCCCTATGTGAGTTATCTAGAAAACATTGAAATCAAGTATTTTGAAATTAATCAGATTGCAGATTTTGTAAATATGAACGAAATTGATAAAACTTCTTACTTATGGTGTTGCAAGATCAAATCAAAAATAAATGTAATGTAGTGGAGCTGAATGCTAAGGTATTTACGGAACATATTGCGCGTACGATACCGAATTGTTATTGCAGTTTCATTTGAATCAATTGGAAAATGTATCTAAAGGATATTCCATTTCAAATAGACTATTTTATTTGGGATAAAGGCATGCACAAAAAATAATAAAGAGTATTGTATGAAGACACATGAAAGAAATTGGAATCCAATATACTGTTGATAATTGAGATGTGTTGTAAATAGTATAGCTCTATTCGCCAACTCACAACTGTAGCGAGTGATGTAGTAAATCATTATGTTCTGTTTTTGTGAAGTTTTACTTTTCGTTTTTGTTCTCAATTGAAAAGAATAGAAGAAATTTTATTTTGATTTCTAATGAGTGATTAAGATTCCTCTTCTGTAATTTGCTGAATTTTATTAATATTTTTCATGTTTTAAAATGAGTGTTATCATGGAAGATTTCAAACCTTCTGTCAATACCTTAGAAGAAATCAAGAAATTACAAGATTTAGTTCGAAAATTAGAACTTCAGAATTTGCATTTAAGAAACAAACAAAATGTTCCGAGAAAAAGATCAGTATCTCCTGTGAAAGAAGTAAAATCTTCACCGAAAAATTCTAATCGTTCTGTGAAAAAAACTTCCGATGTTACAGGTGGTGTGGATAGTGAAATTAATGTTGAAAATTCTTCCTTATGTACAAAAAAAGATGAATATTTTGACAACCTGGAAATAATCAGAGTTAGCGACATTGAAATGTCTGATGATGAATCATGGTAAGAATATATTTATTAAGATTAATATATTTATATTTTATAAAATATAATTTATAATGAGGGGGCGGACTAGTTCGAATACGCGTAAATCTATATATTTGTAATGCATGAAATGTGTGTGTGTGAATCAGAGTAACTTACACATTTCATTGACAACGTATGATTCAGTTAAAGTTATCAAATCATTTTGAAATTCATTCTGTGAATAAGGGGAAGGGAGATGCTCTGCATATAATTATCTCATGTATATTTTATTAAAGGTATATTTCCTGACGTTTTATTTATTTTGTTATTTTTTGACGTTTTTCAACTAGTTTGGTGATTTAATAATTTTTCTTGAAATTTCCTAACAAATTTAATAGGTTTCTTAGACTGGTTTGGAATGTTAACGTAGTGTGATTTTCAAAATATAATTTTAGACTCAAACTTACAATTCAGGAAATTGTTTTAACTCATTTGTTTCAAGACATTAATGATTTTTTCTCCTTTAGACTTCTTATTTATTTAGTTTTCAAAAAACTCGCATTATCTTGATTTGTTATTTATTCACAAATATTAGATTCAAATATACGTAAGTATTGTTTGGACAGATTTTTTTTGTACCTTACAATTTATCTTTTGTTTTAACAATTTCTTAAAATTATGATACTGAAACATGGCATCTAAAATACCCAATAAATTGTATAAAAAAGATTCGATCAAAAATTAGTTTTCATTTATTGTTTTATGATACTCTTGCAGATTATTTATTAGAAGTTCTTTTCTGGCAAGTATATAGTTCTCTAAACTGTTGTGTATTATAATGTCATTTAAATAAATTAGTTCTTGAATTGGAATAATTTTTTTCTTAAAATGACTACTTTTCTTAATAGGCTTGTTTTATAATCAGGTATATATGTTTTATTTTTCTATCTGTGCTTCAAAAGTGTCTATCTATTTTTGCTTTTTAATTACTGGGGAGAACTCTTGTCCATACATTCTGGAGAAGTTTTAATTTTGTATAATTATACACGAAAGCAAAAAATATTAAAATTATGTTACTTGTAGATATACCTCTCTCCATTTCTAAAAACAATTATCATTAGTGGAGTGAATTTTTCTTTTGCAGTGTTATGCTTTAATTTATGAATAAACATTTTAGTTAATATTCTTATTTATGAAATTCATTTTACTAATTTAATGTTTAACATACAAAGTTACATTTATTCACCAAGCTTATATTTTTAAGAATGCCTTCAGTATCCTATTACTGGTGCATAAAATTTTATTCTGTAGTTTTTAAAATTGTGATACGATTAAAATGAAAGAATATTCAAAATGACATATCTCAACTGTTAAAATTACATTTTTTTTCTGTATAAATAATTTCACTGAAAAATTATGAAATTGTTGTGTAAATGAGTTCTCAATTTCCAAATAAGTGCATCTTTGTTTTATGCTTTTGTGACTATTAAACTTGTATTAATATGTATGTTATATATCAAGCAAGTTATTTTAAATTATTAAAAAAATACAGGGTTAAAGTGTAGATTAGAGGGACTATTGGCAAAGGCAATTTTTTGGTGACAAGAAGCAGCCGCTAAATTATCGATATGTATTGATAGTTCAGAGATTTCAAAATAGCATTTACCAAGAAAAAATCAATTGGGAGAATACTTTTAAAGTTATGAATCACTGATTAGAATAGTTTTAATTAATTTTCTTAAATATTAAAGAAAAATGAAATGCTAGATTACAAAATTAAAGAAAAGTTTATTTTTAATTAGAAGAGTTCCTTGGAAGGAAATAAATTTTTTTATGGGGGGCTTTGAGTAAAAGTAAAACAAATAATTCAAATTGCTGGATTTGTGCATTTTCCACATGAGCTCTGCAAAGTAAGAATTGAATTGATTTTCATTCCTCATCAAAATCTGAAGCATCCTTATCCTGCTTTCCTCAAATCAGATATTCTTTTGCACAAATCTAATACAATGCACATTTTTTCTATCTTGCTGCGTTTCTAAATACACTCTTTGCCATAAAAATTTGCGTACCAAGATGTAAGAGTGCAATTCTTATGAAGCTTGGCATGAAGATATGTGTCAGGCAGATATGTAAATGATTAGAAATGCAGCATTACTGTGCATTGTGTCATGCCATTTGAGGGCTTTGAACTCTGTTCTCCTTGGATTATGAAACATTTAAACAGATCTTGTTTGCATGTATTTAATCTGTTGCAGAGGGACATTTATTAACTAGAGATGCCATTCTGCCATCTTCTGAGGCAATGAGAGTAGCTGTCAGAGTTTGAGAGGGAAAGAATCATAAGGATGATGAAAACTGGGTGGTCAGCTCGGTGAATAGCTCACCACCAAGACTGTTATGACTTTACTGTGAGGAGGTGTTGGAACCTGTGGACGAGAGAAGTTTATTACATGGTGACCATGCTCATAATGCCCTCGATAGATTAATAATCAAGATCACATCATACAACATGCACACATAGCACCAACTCTCTCTTTGCCTGCTCTCCATACACAGACAGCATCTCCACTACAGGCCTTACAACCAGGCAGTTGCTATTGCTGCACCCATTACGTGTACTGCCATTGACACCCACTCACTGATACCGTAGTTTGGAGTGGAGCTGCACTGGAAGGGATTGAACTGCTACCTAATGGGAATCGGGTCTCTTTGATGACGAATCCAGATTCAATTTGGGTAGTGATAATAATTGTGTACTTGTGTGGAGCCCCCCTTTATAAAGTCTCAATCGTGGCTTAGCTGTATAGTGGCACATTGCTTCTACAATTCATGTGAGGGTATGGGGTATCCATTGCATGCAATGCTTAGTCACCCCTAATATTGATCGAAAGCACCATGACAGCCCAGAGGTATGTTTGTGACATTCTTCAGCCACATATGTTGACACTCCTAGTAGGGCTACCAGAAGCTATTTTTCAACAGGATAATGCTTGCATCCACACAGCAAAGGTTTCGCAGGATTGTTTCCATCACTCTTCCATTCTTCCCTTACTTGTTTGATCCCCAGATTTGTCATCGATTGAGCATATCTGAGATAATTTAGGATATCAAGTTGAACAGCTTGTGAGGTTGGTCAAATTAGAGGCCCATTTACAGCATCTTTCATACAGGTATTCCGCAATTCCCGACCATATCACAGTCATTCATGGTAGAGGTGGCCCAACAGGGTCCTTAAACTTCCTTTCATTTGTAGTTTTATCTACAAAAAATGATTATTTTGCTTTGATTTTGTAATCACTTACTTACATCAACATTGTACTAAAGTATGAAAGATTTTGTTTTATTCTGACAACTCTTTTGTTGTGCATAAATTTTTTTTTATGGCAATGAGTGTATTTCTGCACTCAAATCCTTCTTTTTGACCAAACACATAACATTCTTGCACACTGTACATTTGACATTAGCAGCAATCAATCCTTTATCGATACCATTACTGTGTCAGACATTTTCCTTTTTCATTTCAAATCTTGAAAAAACTTAAATCATAATTCTCAGACATTACTGTCCAGGATAATTTGTAGAAACAAATACAAAACAGAAACTCAATAGAAAAAATTCCGAAGAAAAGTTTGTGATTCTGCAACATGATTATTCTAAATAAAATGAATAAACGAACAGTAAAATGGTTTATCTGAAATCCATCTGTCTTTTTAAATACACATTTTATATAACATCATAATATTAAGTACAAATAACATGTGACCTCTTAAGGGATAAGACCACATTTCAAAGTACATGGGTTGCCAAATTAAACAGTCTGCCAGAAGGAATTAGTTATCTCACCATGAAATCTAGATAAACATCACCAAATCCAACTCACTATCTATTCTGCATCCAGCCACTCTTGGCTTCTTGTATCCAAGAATAAAAAAATTATAACAATTCTAAAAACAGATCTTTCTGTGAATGTCTCTTTTAAATAGAGATTTAATTTTATAGACAATGAAAATATTTTGAATTCAAATTTTACAATACTAAGTTTTTAAATTCCATCTGTATGTTTCTTTGATATATATTTTAAAATTATAACATTAAAGGGAGTATGTTTTAAAAAGCGCCGGCTGAGTGGCGTGGTTGGTTTGTCGCTGGCCTTCTGCACCCAAGGTTGCGGGTTCGACCCCAGCCCAAGCAAGGCTATCTTGAAGACATCGGGCCGTGACAGCCATGATATGACGTCACGAAAGGAGGGAAGACTTTTCTACGCGCACTCGCTTTGTGAGGAATATAAAGCTTAGGACATTTATTTTTTTTCAGATCATAGACTAATATTTCCACATTTTATTGATTTTTTTTAGTTCTCACTTGGAATATTTTCCGATGAAAATTATGTATTAAAACGCTAGAATGTTGTCTAATATTTTCCTGGAAAAGGGACAAATTTCCCTCGTGAAAGGCTCATAACAGTAGAAGAAAAATCTAAGAAAAAAACTGACTCAGTGTAAAATAATTTCTACCAGATAAAATTTTTAAAAAAACTTTACTTGCAAAGAAAATTTGATAAATAGAACATTAGAGGCATATTAATAAAAAAAATCATGTAAATTCACAAATATTTTGCTGGAGTTCCTTTTTCCTGTGAAAGGACATTTTTTTATGCTCATAGAATCAATGAATCATAACAAAAGAAAGAATTATATATATATATATAAAAAATGCATGCAAAAATAGTTTCTGGATTACATGTTAAAAATGTTATATATAAATATTCATTCAATATTCAAAAATGTAAAATAATTTCAATCAAATAAAACATAAAAAGAAACATTTACTTGTAAAGAAAATATGAAAAGTAAAAAACCATTAGAGGCATATTATGAAAAAATGCATGCAAAAATAGATTCTGGATTATATGTTAAAAATATATATTAAAATAATTCATTCCATTCAATACTCAAAAATAAAATAATTTCAAGCAAACAAAATATAAAAAGAAACATTTACTTGTAAAGAAAATATGAAAAGTAAACCATTAGAAGCATATTATAAAAAAATGCATGCAAAAATATATACAAATATAGAAATGACAAACAGTTTTAGACACCACAGTAATTATAAAGCAAAAATAGATTCTGGATTATATGTTAAAAATATATATTAATTAAAATAATTCATCCATTCAATATTTAAAATATAAAATAATTTCAATGAATTAAAATATAAAAAAGAAACATTTACTTGCAAAGAAAATATGAAAAGTAAAGCATTTTAGAGGTATATTATTATATAAAAAATATATGGGGGGGGCAAAAATATATACAAATATAGAAATGACACAAACAGTTTAAGACATCATAGTAATTATATAGCAAATATAGAATTTAGATTATACACTAAAAATATATATATACACTAGTAAATACACTTACCTATAAATAATCTTGGAAAAAAAAACCTTTTCATGGAATATATCATTAATGGGGCAACATACTGATAAGGTTCAAATTTGGAATCTTTTGCAATTGTGATGATATTATTTAAACTATTAATTGCATTATTTTTATGCATTAAAATTAAATATATGCTACGGTAAAAACAACTAAAAATCAAACAAAAGTTTTGAAATTAAAAAAAGTAACACTTTACATACTTTGAATGCTAAAATCTTTATGAAAATAATTTAAACAAATAACGTAAATAAATGGAATTTTTCTTCAAATAATGTAAACAATTAAACATGTCCATAAAATGTAAAAAGTATAAAAAAAATTAATTACTAGGATATGCATGCACAATGAATAATATTCAAATCGATAATTGAAGATTTAAATAAAGCAGAAAAATATAAAATAATTTAATTAGCCTTAAATTTCTTTATTTTTCGGTTATCCTTGACAGTTAAAATTTCTTCACTGCGCTTTTTTGAATAATTATTTAAACATATATTCCCTAATGTATTGAATATTTTTTTAAAATATGAAAATGCAGGTATGTTACAATTCACACAAGGTGAATGAAACAAATGCAAGATATTCCACAACTCGTGTAATTCCAGATATGCTTGTAAAGCAAGATAACTGGCAATCTCAACTTTAAGAAACTTTGATTCAAATGTTTTCGATATTAGCAAATTAAAAATGAAATATTACGTTGAAATGACTTTCATAACAATATCTGTGGGCATTTTTAAACCTCCTCTATCCAGAAGTCTCAAATATTTTGTCTCTTCGACATTTTCTGAGTCGAAATTAATCTGCTTGTCTAAAACAAATGTATATTTGCAATCGGAGCATTCAAATTTTATACTGTGCACGCAATAACCCGCTATGTACATTAAAACTTGATACTCTTCTATTGAAATATCATCTGATTTATTTCTAGTGTTTAATATTTCTTTGAAATCCTTAATATCTACTTTAACATTAAATATCTCACCTGAATGATTAGAAATTAAATTTTTAGTGAAATAGTACCATATTTATCCGAGTGCAAAGTTAACACACTTTTAATGCGCAACTTCTTTTCAGCTTGCAAAATTTCTTGCACAGTAACATGATAATTTGATCTGGACATTTGTCTGTATTGCCCAAATCTAGCTTCTAAATTATCAGTTTGGAACTTTCCAGTTAAAACATATTTGAAATTCTGCTCCATCAAAAGATACTTTATTAGTTCTGGGATGGTATTTACTGTATGTCTCAAAGCAAAAAATGTTTCCTCGCTGAAACAACCTTCTCGTTTATTTTGTTTTAAATTTTTCCAATAGTCCAGCAACTGAACAAATTTTGAAAAAAAAGTGAATCTATCATCATCTATTGATGAAAAAGGAATACTGTTTTTCAATCTAAGATTTTGACCCTTAGTTGGATTTAATATTCATTATTTGCCAGAAATATAAAATATGTTTGATGAATATTGCAGTGTCCCTAAACATTTCTGGGTAGGCTAATTTATCTTGTAATATATTAAGTGCAGTCACATTGCTTTCTTCAAAAACTTTTAAAACTAATTTAACATTTTGTTTTTCAAAATTTGTTGGTTTCAAAGCTTTTAAACATAATTTAGGAGCTAATTTAACAATATTGTTCATTTCTTCGTTATAAATTTTAAAAAATGATGAAAAAGATGCTTTTCGGATTTGAGAAAATTCTGAAGGATCAGGATACATTAAAGAAGAATCAGCATCTTTCTGATTCAACCAATTATTTCGTATAGATTTGATAAAATGTACTGAATCAAAAATAAGATGCAATTTTTTTGTATTATTAGCTGGATTCTGAATAACACTCTTTATGGTACCATTACACAATTTAGAAAAACAATTTCTACTTACTCTGTTATTATCACTTATAATACAAACAACTGAAAAACCTACCTTTTCCATTAGTGACAAAACTTCTAAAGTCATAGAATGCAAATCTTCAGCATTCATGTTCTTCACAGGGTTCAATGATACTATTTCTTTATTTTTACTCAATAAAGAAGAGTATAAAAAACATTGAATTGTAGTAGCTGCATCTCCTTTCTCTGTAAGTCCTACAATTTTATTACACTTATATGTAATCACTGATTTGATGAAAATTTCATCAATTTGTAATATTACGTGTTTCTCGTGGTCTTTTAGTTCTTTACATCTACCTTGTAGATAATTTTCATTCGCCAAAGTTGACAAACCTGGAGTAACATTTAATTGAGATGCAGCTCTCTATAACTGTCTCAAACTTGGAAGAATTATCTTCCCCTTATCCCTTACATAGGAATAGCATGCAGTAGATTTAATGTACATGCAGAAAGAAAAAACCATTAAATTTCTGCTATACTTACGGCCATGTTTATTTGTATTTAATAATTTCATTTGCTCTAAAATAAAATTTTCAGCATTACAATTTTCAATGTACTTCTCCCATGATTGAATAGCCATAACATGATCAGGAATAGAATTAATAGAACAGATTTCCTCAAAGACATTTACTGTATTAAGAATATTCAGCAAATCACTGAAATATGTTAATCTAGGAGGATTATTAAGAATTTTTCCAATAGAAGGTATATTTAATTGTCGATTATTATTAAATATAACATAATAGAGAGATCTGTATTTATTTTTAGGGATTTTAAAATAGGACAGTTTTCACAATTAATAAAAAGAAATGTTATGCAACTTTCACAATCATGTTTTAGAACATTATTTTTAGATAAGAAATCAGATATAGGATTTTCTCGCATTAACAGATTTTCTTTTAAATATTCAAAACTGGTAATTTCGTCTTTCTTAATAAAATTAGTCAACAGTTGTTCGTCTAATTGTTTCATTTTTTCCTTTCGTTGAATTGTCACTGAGCGTTCTTTAATTTTTTTCATTCAAATAGGATGGCCAACCAGGGAAAATGCAAGGATATGCATTCTCTGATAATTTTGGATTCACTCTAGGTATTTCAATAACAGTACCAGTCTTGTCTGTAATTTTACCTTTTCTTACAATGAAAGATTCAGGGAAATGTTTAATGCACACTACACTATTGTTAGTGTTTTTAAAATCCCTTGGAATTTTCTTTTTCCAAGTTTGTAACAACTGTTCATCTTTTGGGAAACGAAACACTGAAACGTAGGGCTGCCCTGGTTTGTTAGAGGTACAATTTGGTACACAACAATAACGAGGCATTTTTTATAAAATGTGTGCAGCTTTAGGTTAAGTTATGAAACAAGTTTTAAGATAACTAAGATTTGACTGAATAAAAAAATATAACATTAAACTCTTAACTTCTCATATAAAACAAAATATCTTAATTTACAAATAATTAAGGATGTTGGCACATAAGCATCAATTTATTATACCATGTCCTCAAGAAGCAAAAGAAAAAATTCAATAATAACACAACAGTAAAGTTACACAATAATATAAATATCGTACCTTTCTTTATGGTATATAAAGGAGTAATCCTGAATGGTAAAGTTATCCTTAACTTCCTGAAAAAACAGTAAAGTTATCCTGAAAAAACACACTTCGGAACAGATATGAACTTTATCACCATACAAGATGGAAGCGTTAGTAATCGTGGGTCCCGCCAAAACAAAATATCATTCCCTCCTTTGGTCACATGACTAGAGCTAGCTCTCTGACTGGCGAAGCCTTCTTATTTAGAAAGCCTTGGCCCAAGTCGGTGGATTTTCACGATGCAGAAAATCGACAGCAGCCCTGTCATATGATTATGCGGCATGTAAAAGATCCCTAGAGTGTCTGTTTGGCTTGGATGCTCTCTACAAAATTAAATCCTAGTACTGGTTCGCATCGCCAAGAGCTCAGGTGCTCTCCCTCTGTGGAGAAAATTGGGCGTCAAAAATTGCTTGCTGTAATTTGTATCGCCTATATGGTGTAGCGCTAAAAAGTGGTACCTGCTTCTGGGGAATGTACTAGGTCTGCAAAGGTTTAAAATACCAATGTGCAGCCCCATTGAAAAAAAAAGTGTTTTAAAAAGCCTAATGAGATTTATTAAAATAACTGCCTTAGTGATTGTTTCAGATATAATATCAATTTTGATTAAAGTTATATACTTTGATAACATTATTGATCCAAAAATTTGCTTTAACTATTTGACAGCTGTTCATTTGTTTTGTTGGCAGAATTGAGTAGATAATCAATTTATTTTGAAGGATGTTTGTAATTCATGTTTTTACAAAATAGGGTTAATATTGATATATAATCTAATTAAATTTTCTTCATTGTGTCCGTATTAAATTGCAGACAACTTAACCTTTCTACCTTGTATGGGTTGATTCAACCAATTTCAAAAATTAATCTTTTGATATCTCACTTATTTTAATTCAGGTTGTTCAAACATTATGTATTCATCAAAAAATATGCATGGCCACTGGTAGCCTAGTTTTTAAGGTCATGAACTCTTTGCCAGTGTTATCAAGTTACGAGTTTAAATCCTTGTGCCACTGAAAACCCGCCTTCTAGAGGGATTGTTGCACATTAAATCTGTCATGGCTCAAAATCCTCCTGTTTGCATGTGTTAGTTTAAAGGGGGAGGGTGCCAGTCACTGATGTAGTTAGTTTTGAGTTGGCCCTGCATCAAATTTCCTTCAGGGTTCTTTTTTAGATATAGGAGTCCTGTTAGTGAGATTGAGTTACTTGTGTTAGAGCTCCTGTAACTTGGAGGCCCCTATATCATTGATACAGCTGATATGGCAGTAGCTACGCCCATGATGCCAACTTGGGTGCTGTCCTCGTCACTTGACCACAGTTCAAAATTACGAAGCCCATCATGTATAACCCTCGTGTTGCTTCAGAGTGTGACATTAATAAGCACTCACTCATAAAAAATATGCATTCTTTTAACTTGTAACTCTTTCAAAATCATAAGTATTTTTTTAAATTACTAAAAAAAAGAACATTTACCTGTCTGGATTGAATTGATCCATGGAAATGTATGTAAAACCAATTTGTTATTTTCAATTGATTTCATTTTAATGAATGACTTAATGTTTTGAAACACAGGCAAATGTTTTTTTAAGTGGTGGCTGCTACTGCTTGTGATGGGTATCCACATGTAATATTTAATCAATCACATTGCTGCAGAATAATGTTGCTTTCATCCTATAATGGGGGGGGGGGAGTTACTTACCAACCCAGACTCTGAATCAGATCCATAGTATACTGTATGCTGGACATGTTTTGCTATTTTTATAGTGCAGTATAACATTGGGAATCATAAACCTGGTCTTAGTGAAGGGATCAGAGGCTTTTACAAGATCTGCAATCATTCTGATGTGAAATAAGCAAAGCTGAATTAAATGAAGCCAATGCAGAGAGAGTGAAGTTTCTGATGATCAGACAGATATCTCAAAATCAGAATAGCCTTTGTGTTTTGTACCTTAAAAAATAAGTGATTCTTCTATTCACTTTACATTATGGATAAAAAAGAAAAAAGGAAAGGAGATTTTTCAGCATAATTTTGTTCTATAATTAAACTAAAGGGGGATAGAGGTATGATGGTTTAAGTGGATGCCTGTCTTGCATATAAGTCTGTTTACTTTATAATATGATTAATCTAGCTGCAATTAGTGCTTTTGTTATTTAATGCATGTAAATCCATACTACAATGAACCCAAACTCTTCAAAAAGTGTCGTTTTCTGAAGGAACTTGGAAAGCAACTTATATATATGTATACAGAGAATTAAAGGAGGAAATGTTAGGAGGAAAAAGGGCATGGTCATAACAATAAACAAGAAGTTGCTAGGTGTAAAAAATGAAACTTCAGATGTCAGAACACCTTGAATGAGAAAGGTATAAGTAATGTGATCCTAAAAAAAACTCGGATCAGATGTGTATTATGCCACGAATTTCTTTTCAAAGAATATGTACATATTTATTGTAAATTTTGTTTGTAATAGAAATTATCAATAATATAATTACAACTCGTAAATAAATGTTGTACCTAAAATTTATGTATTATTTCATTTGTTTTAATATTTTCGAAATCTTAAACGAAAACAAGAAACTAGTTGAAAAGTGGTTGAAATGAAAAAAGGGGAGGGAGATGGAATACGAACGTATTAAAATATGCTTGTTACAATGGTTATTACTAATAGTATATAAAATTAGTTATCTAGAAAATATTTCTTAAGGCCTAAAGTAGATCTTAACCATATTAGGTCGTTAAAGCGATGCAGGCAAAACTTGACATTTTTTTTAACAGGTGCATATTAAATTCTTATGACTTTATTAAAGTTCAGTTCAATGAAAACTTTTAATAAGGTAGAAAAGATTTGAAAATTTTGAGATTATCACCAATTAAGAAAAGTATAATTTATAGCTTTAATAAATATATTTAAATAGCCTATAATTTTACTTACAAATTGTGTATCCTTAGGTTGCATGTTGTAAGCTTTTTAATAAAATTAGTCATCTAGAATTTCATCCTTCTTGTACAAATGATCATGTTTTGATTTGAAATAAGTATCTGAAATATATGTATTAATTTTGATGAGGATAATTGTATTTTTTAATTAATTCAGTTTAATTATATTTTTAATTAAATTTCCAATTTTTTTCCTTTTTGTTTATTTATTTATTTATTTATTTAATTTTTTTTTTTGTATAAATCAGGTTGTAAAAAGATTTATTTTTTTAAAAATAATAATTCTTTGGTTTGAGAAACCCTGATTTTGTACAAAGTTTTAATATGTTATATTGGCTTAAAAGAGAATCTTGCATCTCTCAATACAGGAGAATTTTTTAAATTAATTTACTGAAACAATTGGATGTTTATGCATTTATCATAGTTGGATTGGACAAGACGAGACACTGTGCTTTATTATTCTTGCAAGCTAAATGTTCTGTTCCATCTTATTTTTTTTATTAACAATTCAGTTATTGTATAGCTAAAAACATTTTTTAGATTATCAAGTTTTTATGATTAAAGTAAATAAAAAAAAAAACATTTTGTTAATTCTTTATAAAAAGAAATGTCATTTGTTTCACTTCTTGAATGATTTCTCATATAATCTACTATAAGTTTGCATGCACTGCTTATGCTTTGCTAAATTATTTTATTTTCTTAGTGACATTTTTTATATGAGAGTTTTACTTGTTTCCTCGAATTAAATGTGTGGCAAAATTTCTGACTGGATATTCCCAATTTACACTTGATGAAAGTAATTTATATTTATTGTGAGGGATACACACCAAGTTCAATACACTCATCCACTTGAGGATAATAATTTTGTTTTTATTTTTGATTAAGGTATGTTTCAAAATGTTGTCATATTATTATTCTACATGAAGTGATGTGTTTAAAATTTCATTTTCAATAATAATTTGTTTTTTGAAAAGCTGTTTTAGTTATTACTTTTACTTTCTATTATAAATATGTTAGTATTTTAATTATTGTTCCATCATTTTAAAAGAAAGAGGTGTAACTCTTTAATAAACATTGTAATTATTTTAATGTCTTGATTTTTTTTTTTAAAGAACTTAAAGTTACCTTTCTTTTAGGTTGTACACTTCTCCAAAAAATTCAAAATTGGAGCAGACTAATGAAAATTCTTATAAATGGTTGAGAAAAGATGTTGATGATCCTGAAAATAAACAACTGCAATTTGCTAAAAAGGCTTTGTTGACAAAACTAAATGAGCTTGATATTCGTAAGTTATCTCAGTAATGTTCTTTGGAGATAAAAGATATTTATTTTTTAAAGCCATTCTTTGTCATATAATTTTAAAAATCTTTTTTGAGAATAGGAACCTTTCATGTACTTGCATTAAGTCCTTTCTTTTGTCTAAATATAATATAGTACATTCTTAACATAATTAGGTGAATATTGTCCATAAATATGATGAATAGCTCTTATGTGATACTTACCATACATTTCTTTTTTTAGTTTCTCCATCCAATAAAATAACTGCTCACCATGCTGAAAATCCTGCAATTAGTAATTTACGACGTTCTCAAATGATGTATAAAACACCTCTTTCAGGTATGATATATCTTAAAGTTTTAAGTGAATTTATTGCAGTGTGAACCTTAAAATTTTTAGAAAATTACTTTTATTTATTTTAAAATATTTTTCATTATGATTTCATATTTAATGTCACTGAGTGTTCAGTGAAATTTCTCTCCCCCTTTTTTTGTATATGGCTGATAGCTTCAGTTTTACCTTTATGATAGCGGTTTTGTCTTATTTATAATTTATGAAAGTATATTAATCTTGATTCTGATGAACTCAAGGACATTAAGCTCACCCAACAAAAGTTTGGAATTCTGAGGGAGATTGGTTCATTCACACACATTCTGCTGCATTACTTGCCATGTAGTTAAATCATTTAAACCAGTGGCTCTTAAATTTTTTTTCTCTTTGTATTTCCGTTTCTAACTTCTGCATATCTTCATTGTCATCAAAAGTTATAATTGTATTTCTGAACTTCATATTAATTTAAATAATGATTATTAATTTTAAAAAATTGTTAATTGATAAAAAAAAAGTAGTGTGTGGCTTTAAATATTTTGAGTCCAATTTTAGGAAAGTTTGATAATTATTTTTCTAATTAGATGTTTATATACTATTCAACAGCTACCATTTCCATGCAAATGAAACTTTAGATCTTGTTTCATGCTTTATTAATGAAAATATTATTTATTTATTTTTTTGAGATTTGTTTTTTTAGAGCTGCCCATGTAATTCTATTGATTGTTCGACACATTCCTAGGGATATGCATGGCTCAGTTTGGGAATCCCTGATGTGAACAATCATTTCCATTTTTTTACTCTAAAATATATAATTTAATCTGTATAAAATCTCAAAACTTTTGACAAAAATAAGATTTTTTGTTTCATACATTATTTTAGCATTTGGTTTTTTCATAGCTGGATAATTTATTTATATTCTTCTCAAATATTATAAGTATATCAACCTCTTGGTAATGTTATTTATAAATTGAATTTAAAATAAATTTATTTTATGAAATGTCTGTTTTCAGAGGATTCTGAAGTGTGTTGTATTAAAAAATTTTTTACAAAAATGTTGAGTATTAGTTTGAATGTAGCCCAGTGGCTGAGTGGTAGGGTATCGGACTTCTGCGCCACAGGTTCAGGGTTTAAATCTGGGCTGGGCAAGGTTGGCTCAGCCTTTCATCCCTTCAGTGGGTCATTAAATGAGCACCAAGCTTGCTTGGGAACTAAAAACTGGGGTCTGTGTCATACTGACCACCGAACCGGAACATCTGCTCATGCACCTCAATGCCCAAGGTCACAAACACTTAGATGGGGACAGTAGGCCTTTGCTCTATATGGGCTGTTGTGCCACTGAGTTTAGTATTAATTTGAATATAATACTTTTTTGATAAAAATTTTATCTGAATAATAATTAATGTATTGCAATTGTATAAAAAATATTTGCTTGCTTTTAAAAAATTTGGTTATCTGCAGTAAAAATGCTGAATATGTTTGCATCCTCAAAACTTATTTCCTTATGGCACTTGCAGTTCTTGTAAAGACTGTATGGTCCAGTTGACTCAATCAAAGTTTTTGGATTTCATTTTTAATCTACTTTTATATTTCAGCTCAAAACCATGATCCTGCGCATGTTGATTCAAGAACTTTTACACGATCAAAAAAGAAGCAAGCTATGGAATTTCTTCAAAAACTTGATTCGTTAAACAACGAAAGATCTGACAAAAACTATACCATTCAGTTGCATAGAAGAGGAAGTGATGTTAGCTCAGACTCTGTTTCCAGTTGCCATATTTTAGAAGATGCAAATGATGTTCAAGAAGTGGCTCGCATGCAAGAAGAAAGTAAGATTAAATTATTGGAAATATCAATTGTATGTAGGTATTTTATCAATAACATTGCATTACATAATTCTCAATGTCTCTTTAATATATCTTAATCAATAAATATCTTCATCCCTTGTATGGGCTTTGTTATTTTATTTGTGTTGGTTTTGCTATGCGTAGTAAATAATTTTCAGCTTTTTACAATTTTTAAAATTTGTACTATGAATATTTGTTTAATGCAAAGTTTAAAACATTTGTTTCATGTATGTATATACTTCATCCTTGAAAAAAGTTGAACAATTTATATTGATTATTAAAGTTCTTTCTTTTAGGCTTAAGAATGAGTTCACCTCTGGGTACTCCTAAACGCAGTTCTGGTAAGCAAGTTATGACAATTAGTTTCTAAGTTATTGTGAGATACTTATTAGATAGGTTTACTTTATATTTTACCAGCTTTATTAAAAGTTTATATCAAGTTGCATATTTTTTGTCTAGTTTATGACTATTTTTCTTAGTAAATATTATAATGACTCTGTTAAAATAGATTGGGTAAGTTACATTAAGCTGTTGGTGTATTCTTTTGCATCTTTATTCCTTAAATTAGTTATAATATTCTGTATCCGCTTATAAATAAATGATCTGGATTAAAAATATGAATATAATTAATGTGTGAGAGCCTTATCATGACTGAGTCAATTATATCCTCTTAAAATGTTCACAAAACTGCATACATTTCACTATATCATATAATAATTGAATATCAAAGGTTAATATATTACCATCCTTTTAATAGAATAACTACTGTTTTGTTTTGCAATATTGGGCTAGTATTACATTATGGTTTCATCTACAAAAATGTTTGAAAGATAAATATTCCTTTCTTTTCTATGCAGTCAATAATGGGGAAATATTTTACTAAAAATTAAATTAAAAAGCATCCTTTTCATATTTACATACTTCAGTTTCTGTGTATGAGATATGCTGAAGTGTATGAAATTAAGCCTTTACAACTGTGAAGAACAGTCAAAATCGTTTAACACAAAACTGAGGTTACTGAAATACTTTTTTGTGTTAAAAGAATTTTGTGTCAAAATATATTGAAGAAAAAAAAACCCATACATTCAACAATATTAGAGCATATTTTATAAATATAGATATGTTTAATTCATGTATTTAATAAAAAAATCAATAAAACAAAAACATTCAGAACTAATAAAATTTATTACAAAATTTTCAATATTTTTTAAAAATTTTTCACACATTATCATTATCTACTGCAACGAATTCTTCCTATGCTACTGTAAGGTAATTCAATAATACAGAAAAAATATGAAAACCACCTCTTTCATTTCACACCCCACTTAAGTCTCTGGTGTTTTCTGTATTTTGTTCATTCCTTGAAGGGGGGGGGGAATCTTTTCGTGTTAAGCGATTTTCGTTTCGTTTTAAGAGGGAAAAAAAGTGCCTGAAAATACATAGTAGTTGGGACCGTTGTATTATTTTGTCTTAAGCATTTTTGTGTTAAACATATTTCACTTTAAATAATTTTTTTTTAAGTCAAATGTTGAATGAATGCTATGTGTAGGAAGGGAAAATGAATTATTGATCTTGCCGCATTTCTTTTTAAGAAGATTTTAACATTTCTTTGAAGGAACTTATTTATTGTTTGAGATTTATATCAGAATAGTATACATTACCGTTTTTTTCTTAAAGAAAAAAAAGTTAATTAGTACCTCTTTTATTTATCAATCCACTATTTACTTATCTGGATGAACTCTATTATGGGGTTGTATAAGTTTGTGCTACTACTATTTACATTAAGATCTTTAAAAAATATGAATTTTTGCTTCAGGAAGGAAATTATTTTATTTTAAAGTCTCACTATTTTAAGGATTGGCAAATGTTTTTTTTTTTGCTCTTTTCTAAAAAAAAAATTCATGAAGCATCACTCAACTTTTTTTTCAAATGAGTTGCATAATCGAAAATCGCGTGTTACAGTAACTTATAATTTGTTGAAAGCATTTACTGTTTTTATTAATTGCTAATAAGCATATTAAAACATGTTCCTTAAATACATCCTGTTTTCATCAAGGAAAATATTTTCAATACATGTAGTTGAAAAATTGAGCAAAGGGATTTTTTCCTTTTCATGTTAAAATAAGTTTTATTTTGTTTGTATTGATATGCTATTATCAACACTGATGATTAGGGACGTGAATTCCCATCTTTTATTTTTTAACTATTGGTAATGAATGACAGATATTCGCATCGTTTACAGAGATGCTAACCACATTTTTTAAACAGTAATTTTTGCCTCAATGTAGCAGAATTTCTGAGTTTAATCTGCAAAGTTCTTGGTATTTTGAAAAACATTGTTAACTTTTTATTTACAGTATCAGTGAGGATTGGCAGCTCTGCAAGTGATCTAAATTTTTGTCATCTGTCGCCAAAAATTTGAAAATAAAAGACTGGAATTCAGTTTCTCATCTTCAAAGCATTAAATATTTACAAAAACTATGTAAACTCTGGCTATATACTTTTCATTGCATACCATTTTTAATGTACTGATTTCCAAGATTTATCAAAAACTTTTTGTAAGATTTTTAATAATTTATGTATAGTACGTATTATTGTAGTTGCAAAATTTTTAAAGAATGGCTGAAAAGTTTCTTTAAAGCTTAGTGTGGAAAAATTTCATGGAACACTTGAAAATTTGAGTTATGGGTTTTTTTTAATTCCAAAAATATTTCGTGTGCTTTTCATTTACTCTTGTGAATGTGGATTCACAACCCCTGCACCACACACAATGTACTATTGGTTTTACAGCTCATGTTCATGAACCAAATATCTTGCTCTGCTTAAAATAATCTTCAAGCATTATTTTGAGGTTAATGAGAGGACTTAGTGTAACTTTCAAAGAATTTTGGAAACATCACGTTTACGTTGTTTCCCTTAGAATGAATGGAGATGCATGCAGAGGAGTTACCATGAGAACTGTCACTCGTGCTTGGGAGAAACATTATCCGGACTATGCTCTCAAATGTAACTTAAGGGGTTTGAGGCAATACCTGTGGAGTCGATAGTCAACAAGATTGTATCTTTAACTGAAATCATAGGATAACTCACATATGGAGAAATTTGAAAAATAATGCAGCCAAGAGTTGTCCTCCTAATATTTTATGGAGTTGCATCTTGTTTCACACCAAGAAGTTGTGGAAGTGAGTTTGTCAGAATAGGAATGGCATAGCAATAATTTTCTGATTCAATGACAGAAATGCTGAAAACATGGGAAATTGTTGTTTCTCCATTCAGAAGCTTCACTTGCAAAGCAGTGACTATGCATGCTATAATATTATTTAAGGATAATGTGTTGCATAGTATTTGAAACAAGTTTTTCGAGAAAGATCCCAACTCTTTCTAGTACAAAAGAATTATGTACCATAAGTAATGAACTAATTATGTCTATTTTCGTTTCCTGCAAATTGAGTTTGCATTTCACATTGGTTCATTTTCCAACAATAGAAAAGAGGGAGGTTTTTCATAGCCTTAAAAATACATGTTGAATTTTCTTTGACTAAATATAAAACATGTTTTTAGTTGTTTTTTAATATAGTGTATTTTGTATTTTATTTTATATTAGTTTATATGGGAAAAATTGTTTCATGGTCGTTAGATCCCACTGTATTTCAAATTTAAATATTCATGTGATTTAATTTTTTATTGACATTAAATATGAAAAAATATTAAAAAAAAGTATGTTCTGTTTAAAAACTTTTTCTAAAGTTTCAAAATGTAAAAATATAGCAATTTTCAAATTTTTTTGTGCAAATTATATTTTAATGTTTTATTTTCATAAACTTTTTTTCCATTGTAAACCAATGACATCCCAAAATTTTTTCTTGTTCTCATTTTTATGAATAATTAATTTTTTATGGATATATATGTGTTTTTGTTGATAAGCATATCCCTTTCTCTCTCAAACCCATAAAACAAAGCAATTTCTTTTAGGGAATAGTTTGTCCTCTAGAAAGATATCCACTTCATCACGGGGCTCAGTATCAGATCAAGATATGTCTGAAACTTCTGTATTTGGTTCTCAGAATCCTGAAGATTGTGAGTTACATTTTTTACATGTGGAATTTCTTAAGTTTCTTTTTTTTTTTTGCTACTCATTGAAGAAAATTTCATTTTAAGAAAATCTTATTAAGGCATCAAAAGTTGTTTCAACAGTGAGTAAGATCTAGAATTGTTAGCAGTACATAAAATTGCATATGTGGTTGCCAATATTTTTTATTATGCTTATCCATTATTACAAATTATTTTCAAAATTTGCTACATCCTTCCAAAGTAAAGTTTTGCAAGTAAAACAAATTGCCTTGGTTTTTTAAAAAAATAAGCTTTTGTGTTACTTTTTTCTCTTGTTTCATAATTTAATTATTCTATAAAATTCTTTTTTATATATTTCCATTTGAATGAATGAAATGTTTTGTCCCCAATGTAGCACCTAATTATGAACAGATTGGGAACACTTCATATCCAATGGAATCTTATAATAATTCTGATCAATCTTCTCCGTCCGAAAGTCCATATGGATCAAATGCTTCATTGCATAATGCTGGGCAAGGAAAAGGTAATTTTTGTGTCCTTTTTTTTTTTAAACCTTAAATCTGTTATTCTTAATTTTTAGTAATAGTCTATAATCCATTCTAACTGCTTTTAGTTGTGAATGTTGTACTGCAGATATAAGGTGTTTGATTTGTATGGGACTTTGATAGTGTAAGAATGTTATTATTTCAGAATCTTTCTGTTGTAATACTATAGGTCATCTATTGAAGTATATTTGTTGTACAGAAGTTCTGATCTGATTACTAGCTTACTATTTTGAGAGAGCAGACAAATAAATTCTTTTTCCCCCTAATGGGCTGCATATTGGCTACTAAGCCTTTGCAGACATGTTAAATCTACAAAAGGGAGAGCCATTTCATGGGGGGGATCCATCTAGTGGTGGCTCTCGGTACCAAATTTTGATGCTCAAATTAATTTTAATTCAGGTTCTCGTCAGATGGTAAATATGGCAGTGATTTAGTTTTGCCAAGAATACCAGAGCCGAAGTTATACTTAAGGGATCTTTTACACATGCCACATAATCATATGACAGGCGTCCCTATGATTTTCGCCCCCAGAAGATTATCTACTCCAGCCGGGATCGAACCCGCAACCTTAGGCTTACAAGATGGGCACGCTACATCTAAGCCATGGAGCTGTCACCAAAAAATTCTACACTTGCATTAATCTTGTCTTGACATGAAAGACAATTTTTATATTGTAACATCAATTAAATATTCAGTACTTAAATTTAGTTATTTAAGCTTAATATTAAACACAAATTTAAAACTCTTATTTAAATTGAGATTTCTCACATTTCTTTGATGGCGCATGCATATCTAGATGTGCTTACCTTTATTTTCCTATTATTTATCCTGTATGTAGTTAGGATGTCTTTTCATGCTTCAACGTGTGGTCTCAGTACCTGAAACTTATGGATGTCTTTTCATGCTTCAACGTGTGATCTCGGTACCTGAAACTTATGGATGTCTTTATATCTGTTGAGTCATTGTTTTGAATCCTGATGACACTGAAGATTCACCACATCATATAGAGAGATGTTGCTGCATGGGTCTCACATTCCTTACCTTGGCATGATGTGGAGTTAGGAAAGTCTGATACCAGTCTGTCTGGAGTCTTAATCAGATGACTTCGGCTGTAATCACTAAGTCCGTTGCCAATAGCTCTTGTATAGTTAAGTGCAATGTTATTGGAAAATGAATCGATCATTTTTCAACATTTTGTATTTTTTGTTGTGATATCAGTGCAATTGTGTGACTAGTTGTGCAACTAATTAACATTATACACTCTTAAAATTGAAGTTTTTTTTTAAGGTATACAAGTATTTCTGTCCAAGCAAAGACTTCAGAAATTCATTTCCAGCTTAAAGTTAAAGCAGATAGATAATATATTCTCTGCTTCAAAATTACATTAAAAAATTCTGTGAATACTATGTCTTACATAATTATATTTAAAGTTACAATTTTAGTTTTGTATGTTATTTCATGATGTTGCTAGTATTCTTGATTTAATTGGAATTAATTGATCACTCAATAAATCAAAATTGGAAAAGAAATTGATTGGAAGGTTGTTTACTTAAAATTTTTTTTTTCAGTGGGTTAAATGAAATAATTTTGTATTACCTAGCTATTAAGATCTTATTTAATGAAGGCACATATTAAATGCTGCTATATTTTATTATTATAAAAAAATCTAGTTTTTTAATAAGCTAACAGTACCTTATTATTGATTACTTTCATTGCATTGAATTTTTGAATCAAGTTAATGATTATTTTTTTGTTATAAATTGTATTATACCATATATAAATGTAGTATGTCTTACTTTTATATATGGTACTTAAATCTGTGGGATACTCTTTCTTCTCTTGAGAAATGAAGGTACTTCCTTCCTGTAAGAAATATTTAGAACATTTTTAAAATTTTTAACTTTTTGTTTTTTTGATAAGATGAAAATCTCTGCTATATTTTTCTTGTTAGCATTATTATAAAACTTAAGAAATTCCCTAAAAAAAGAAATTCTCTTTACCCATTTGTTATATTTGAGTGATTAATGTTGTTGTGGGCATGAATGCTTAAGAATAATTGAATGTAAAGAATGGTAGCTTACCAAGCTACCTACAACTAAAAATATTTCAAATATAGCAAATGTAAATTTCTATTAAAAATATTTTTCAGCCAAGTTGGGTACTTACAGACGCAGTCTTCCAAATCTAAACAGAGAACAACTGGCTTTGAGACAATCAAAAAATAAAGGTAGTACAAGCCAAATCCAGGGTCATGTTAGAGGAGGAACTGTGGGAAGAAAGTCTGATTCCCAAGTGGAAAAGGTAAGGAAAATTAAAATTTTTATTAATTATATTTTATAATCATAAATTTATATTCCCCTAAATTATAATGATTTTTTTTAGAGTTAGATTTGGCATTATACGATTACACTTATAATCATTTGTAGTTCTTCTCATCAACTCCTTTGCCATGAAGAATACTTCTGCATTTAAATCAGAGATAGTTAACCTTTTCTGGTCTGCCACCCACTTTTGGCAATTTTACCAGGCAAAATTTCATTTTTGCCCAGCAATAATATATTTATTTATTTAAAGATTTTAAGAAATGTTATTTTTCACAAAATTCATATTTTATTTTGAAATGAACAAAAAACAAAAAAGAAAGTTATACAAAAAGAAGTTATGCAATCAATGAGAACCTTGAGCTTGATGCTTCGAAATTATTTCATTGATATCTGGTTCAATTTTTGTTAAAAATAACCGAAGATCTCCCCATTCTGTAATGTTCAGTATATTTCTTTGTTTACTCATAATATTATTAACGGCACTAAAACCGGATTCTACTAAATATGATGTTGGAAATGGAATTAATATATTTTTCATGTTTTCCCACATTTTCGGGTATAACTTGGGCATTTTTTTATTTTGCCAAAGTTTAGCAATTCCATGCTTATTGAACGAATTTTTGCTTTCTTCGTCGTATTTTAGTTCTAAAATTTCCTCTTGGAAAACAATATCAACCTCATTTACATCCACAGTAAAAGGATTTAACATCCAATTAGAAATTTTCAAATTTAAAATGTCGTTAAATCTGACTTTCATATCTAATGCAAGTTGTTTAATATGATCACTAAACCTTTCGATTTCTTCTGGTGTTATATCTTCTTTGATAGAGAACAAATTTGGAAATTGATGAAATTCTTTTTTCAAAAGGTTACGACGAAAAATATGCAGTTTTTTTTATAAACAACGATACAGTGTTTTTGCAACAAATGTTTTAAATGCGCCTTGAAGCTGCAAATTAACATCTTCAAATCGTTTAAAAATATCTGCCAGATAAAAAGCATCATTCTTCACGATTTTCAATTCGTGACATAAATCAATTTCATCATTTTCCTCTAAGAATTGTATTATGCTGGCATATAATGCTACAAAACGTGTTAGGCACACACCTTTTGAAAGCCACCGGACTTCCGTGTATAAAAGTAATCGAATGAATTGTTCATCATTATTTTGGCACATCTGTCGAAATATTCTATCATTTTTAGCATTACATTTAATCTTGTTTACAATTTTTATTAAATTTAATGAGGACTGCAAACTTGCACTTAAAGACTTCGCTACAAGATGTTGTCGGTGTATTACGCAATGAATACATAAAACATTTGGTACTACTTTTTTTAGGTGTGCAGTAAATCCACGGTAACATCCAATCATCGATGGTGCTCCATCAGTAGCGCATGCAATTATATTGTTCAACGGTATACTGTTCTTTTCAAAATATGTTTTCACAGCATTAAATATGGATAATCCTGTTGTATCTGTAATTAGATTCACTGCATATAACATTTCTTCTTGCAGTTCATTATTTTCATCTGCGTATCGCACATAAACCATCAATAAAGCATTATTGTCCACAATAGTAGACTCGTCCAGTTGTATGGAAAATGAAGTTTTTTTAAAAATTGTTACGAGTTTTTTTTGACATCATTTGCCATTTCCTCAATTCTTTTTTTAACCGTGGTATCACTAAGCGGCAATGTTTTTAAAATATCCATTTCCTGGTGCATTACCGTACCTATAAAGTCTTTAATACACGGTATTATCAATGATTCTCCAATTCCATAATTTTTTCCAGGTTTTGCGATTAATTTCGCCATGTGATAAGACGCTAATAATCCGTCTTTATTTTTAGAACATTGCTTCTCAATTAGCGACTTCATTGTAGGACGATTTATAAATTTTCTGCGCAGTTCTTGAAAATATTCATTCGGTTTATTTTCATATTCAGGATGTTTTGTAATAAGATGATCTCTTAACCGACTTGGTTTTATTGCTTCATTGGAAAAAGATTTCTGGCATAAAAGACACATAGGAAGCTGTTTGTTATGTGGTGCTTCTATAAAACCCATATTCAAATATTCTTCAGAATATCCACGCACATTTTTTTTTGAGACATTTTTCACAAGGTTTATTTTTTTTTGAAATTTATTTGATTTAGCCCTTCGACACTTGCAATGATTGACTGAACAACTTGCAGTGGTTGATTGAAGTGCATAATATTTAATTTTTTGCCTGTTTGTTTGACTGAGTAACGGGAGTTGGTCTTATTTGAATACATGTAAAAAAAAAGAATATGTTGAGTGTTTTGTCTGTTTGGTTGCCCGAGTAACGAATTTTGGTTTTGTTTATTTGAATACATACTTGTTACTGCTTGCAATAAAAAAAAGAGAAGAAATTAACGCCACAAAGTATGCAAAGTGTTGGTAAAAATAGTAATAAAAAAAATTAAGGAAAAATCTAGGAAGATAAATTTCAAAAAATACAAAATCAGAATTTTCGTAGCGCCCACCAAAAAAGGGGCTAGCGCCCACAAGTGGGCGATACGGACCAGGTTAACTATCACCGATTTAAATAGTAATTAGTTATAAATTTGTAATCAACGATTTCACTAGCAATAATTCTTCATATATAATTCATGTATGTATTGTATTGAAAATTTAAATAAAGAAATATTTGATTTATACAAGGAAACATTGAAAATGAAATTGATTTCTTAATGTAGTTAAGCAATGCCTTTAAACATTTGTGATGTTAATGTCTGAAGGCTCTTCTTTAATGTGACTATATCAAATCATTTAAATTATTTGTTCAAAAAAAAGCTTATTTACAAAATTAGAAATTTTTTTCCTGAATTTTCATTATACTTATGAAATAATAAGTGAATTAAAGATGTATCATGTGTGTGTGAAAATGAGCATGTTCTTCTCTTTTTGTCCTTGTTATTTGATTGATGCATTTAGGTTTTTATGGTATATTCGTATGTAACTGTAAAAATGTCTACATGCTTATTAAATTTATATTAATAAAAACTTGGAGGTTCTCAATAAATGTTTCTTATAATAATTAATCTCATTAAAACTTCAGTTTTTTGTTTAAAAAAATTGTATTAAGGGCAGTATGATGGGCATTTTAATATTTTACTTGACATCCAGATGGCGGTGGTTATTGCAAGGTTTTTAGCACAAAATTTTTTTCTAAAGTCTTTGAAGATGGACAGTAGATTTATCTATCTGACACTTCTTTCAATAGTTCCCTTCAGTGAAAGGGAAATTGAGATAAGGATCGGGAATTGATGGTTGGCCACAGAGAGAGTCCCAAAACTCAGAAAAGAAATATTTGTTTTTTCTTTTGGGGAAAGGGTTAGAAAAGCATTGAATCTTGGCCATGCAAGAAATCTACTCATTTCTGTGCATGAATGCTGAAGAGAACAAAACTGTATTTTCCTGAATGAATAATTTTTATGGGAAGAATAGGTGAATTCAAAACAGTGAAAAATTAAATTTCATGTTTTAATCTATTGCATTAAAAATTAACTAACAGTATACAATTTTATTTCTATTGAATGGATTTATATTATGATAGTACATTATTTATTCTATTCTTTGAAATTAAGCTTGCATAAAATTTACAAATAGATCCTTATAGTATTCTATCAAATCCATGTAAAAAAAATTCCAAGTAATTTGGAAAATATTATGTCTTTTAGGGAACAATTTATTTAAATTTTTTATCCTCTTTTCTCTAAAAAAAAAATAATATTCTAAACATGTTTTTGAAATTTCTAACTTTATTTGTTTTGGAAAATACGTAACTAACGCGATACAATGAGAAAAAGTATCAAAATGGGTTTTTTTTCACTGAAATATAAAATATTTCTTGTTGAATGCTATGAATGCCAAGTTTTTTATTTTTTCTTCAGTCCTGCAAAATACAACCATGAGCTTTGATTTTTTTATTCCTTAAATAAATGATTTTTTTTTGTTTTAAATTTTAAAAAATAGTTGTTTTTTATGTAGTTGTAGATTACATAAAAAATAAAAATAAAAAGTCCATTAAATAATATTAAGTATTCATTTTGAAAAAATTTTTGTTTGTAGATTTTTGGCATTGTACAGTATTTCCCAAAAATCTGGCATTTTTCCAATAACATTTCAAATGTAACATCAAACATTGATAGCTTACCTCACACCAAATGAAAAGTAATTTTTTTTTCAATTAGGTAAATCACTTCTTAACTGGAAACTCAAAAATGGAAAATATCTCACCAAGTAATGTACTGAATTTTATCACCCACCACATTCAACTATCATATCTATCTGTCTCTATATATGTGTAGCTTATCCACCGGAAGTATTATTAAGGTTTTTCTTTCTCACAGAATTTATTGTGTATGATTGTCAACTTGCTTTCAGAAACGCTCGCATTCAGGCTTTTGTATTAAGTGAAACTGAATATAAACACTTAGCAACAATAGGCATTTATAGGTTAAATTTGTATTTTATTTACACCTATTTCTAACTAAGAATAAAATAGGTACACAAAAGAACTATTGCTTTAAATACAAAATTGGAAATTTTATCTACGTTAAGTAATATTTCTCTTTGCATGCTCTTATAATATACTTATATATAATTTTTTATATATAGCTATAATATTCATCTCTCTATATAAAAAAGTTTTTCGTCATGCTGTAATAAATTTACTTATACTTATACAATTATAGGAAAAGGTGTTGTTGAGCGTTGTTTTTGAAGAGACACTAAATCGAAGTACTGATGAAAATACAGAGATGAAAACTTGAGATTTATTTTTTTCCTGCTTACAATTTACTGAAAAAAAATAGAACTACTCAGTATATGTGTCAATAACAGTTTAACAATTTGAGCAATGAGTATAAATGTAGTTGTATAAGTACCCTCCCCCCCCCACTAGTATTATTAAAACAAAGTAGTAATCATGAAGGGAAAATTTATCAATTAAATTATTATATATTTATTATAATTCATAATAATACACTGGATTCCATTTGGATTTGCTTTTTCACTGCTGGGGAAGGGAGGGGGGAGGTGTGTTTCTCCTATTCTAAATAATAAATTTTCTTAATTTGTTTCAGTGATTGTCAAAAATAACATCTGCTGTCTCTTTGTATCATTTCCTTCAAATTAAGAGGGAATGTCCAATCTGGGGTCAAAGGTTATCTTTGACTCCCAAACACATTTTCTACATTATTCAAAGACTTGAATACTGCCTATCATATGAGTTATGCAAAGAAACTTGTATTTTCTAGCTGGTCTAAATGTTTCCTTTCCCTGTTTGAAAATTATTTTTGCTCTTCCTATAACAAAATGGAAATTAAAGTAACAGATTGTTTTAAAACAATTTATGGTAAAATAGCTTCATAATAATTAAAATGACATAAATTTTCTAGTGGATAGATGCAATGTTCTAAGATAAAAAGGTGTAAATATCTTATAACTGATTATGAGTTTTTCAGAGCAAATAAATAATGGGAAAAATGAGAAATGTGAAACCTCTAAACTTGAAAATGGCGCAATTTGATTCGCAACTGCGAGATTAAAAAAGCAAACATTATTAATTATTACATTAATATTTTGCCTTCGTTTATAAACCATTCATTTTAAAAGTTTTCTAAAATTAAATATTATGTATGATTGCCTTTAAAAAATGAAAATAAGTTTTTAAAAGTTTAAGGAGATTACCATTTTGTGAATGCTTTATTTTTTAAATTTTAATATAAACTAAACCAAATCAATATTTTAACTTATAGTACTAAAAGAAAAACTCCAGTGATAAAAAAATATCAGTTCATTGTTCTTAAGGTAATGCTGCAAGTATTTCTATTTCATACAAATTTTACATCAAAATTTTACTATTCAAAAATTTAAAAACATATTTAACTAAAATGGATATATTTTGAATTAACTTTAAATTCTCTGAATTTGATATATGTGAAATGTATTTCACAAAGAATTCACAGCATCTTTTATATTAAAAATTTAGTCAAGGACTTGACCAGGGAATTAGAAATGTTCAATGGTAGAAAATGTCAGACAGTAATTTTTAATGGAAAAAAAAGGCAAACTTAAAGATACAGAGACTTTAAAATCATTATATTACCATATTTATTCGAACCTTAAGCCGCCGCCCCCCACCCCGAGGTTAATGCTGCTAAAAATCTAGTGATAGATTATGGAATAATGATTATGCATATGTTATGTGTAAAATCTGATGTAATGGCATTGTTGTAATCATCTAGTTGACATCAGAACCTGAGATGGAATGTGTGATATCTTCTTTTAAAGACAAATGAAATGGGCTCCACTTTGATTACCCTGCCATATCTTATAAATATATGCACTTATTCGAAGGCTGTCATAATTTGATAATAGTTTTATAATTTTATTGCTTATTTAATTTTTTACAGATATTTGTTTTTATAAAACTATAGTAAATATTAGCATTTAAATGTTCCAGAATTTTTTTAACTGTTGAAATATGTTATGAGTTGGTTGCACTTCATTTATAAAATTAATTAGGCTAGAAGAGAAGCAAAATCTCCTTTGAGAATGAAGCAGTACAATCAGATGTCATTACACCAGACTACATTCCAATCTCCTGAGAATTCCGAGCCAGTGCCCACTGTACCTAGAAGTGCAGATTCTGCTGATGTAAGAGTTCATGCCAGATCTGGATTACCAAGGCCTTCTAGAGCCAGTTCTGCTTCAAGAAATGCTGCACGGTAATAAAAGTATTTTATTATTGTAAACTTTTAGAAATGTTTTTAATATATGAATTGTCTTTCTTTGTTATTTTTCTTTACATTTTTTTTTATTTTGTAGATTCATAGTTTTTTTGAATAGATGACTGCCTAAATTTAAATAAATGATTTATTTTAAATGTATTTACAAGTAATTTATTTATTATTATTTTGGTGATCATATGATTGATTTTGTGTGTGTATTATATGTGTGTGTGACTTAAATGTAAGATGCTTTTAGTAAAATTTCAGCTAGCAGAATGCATTGAAATATTGCTTCATAATTGTTGACAAAAGATATTGAAATGGATGTGCTAAAATTTTATTAGTAAATTGTTTCTAGAAATTTTATTTACCATGTAAGAAATATATTTGTGTATAAAAAATATTTTAAACATTAATGGAAGAGAATAGAGAAGTATTCCTGATTTTTTGGGGTTCAAAATAAGAACTATTCAACTGGGTAGTATAGCTGTCACTTCAATAATTATTGAGAATGCAATGCAATAAAGAAGAAAATGAATTTTTGAGTTTTTTTCTTTCTTTTTCAAAAATGCTTCAGGGATAGAAAACCATGGAAATACTTTGTCTACTCCACACTTCATGTTTTACATTGCACATTTTGATTTATAACTTAAATCCGAATTTCGCGTTCCTTCTATTGTTTAGCATTCATTATCAGAGTGTCTATTTTATACTCAAATTGAAGAATCTGTTGTTTGTGATTGAAGGAATTAGGGTCATTCAGAATGAATAATATTTGTGCACATATTCAATAATGATTCGCAATTGAATTAGTATTATGAAAATGGCAGAGTTAAATTTATTAAAGAATTTTTTTTCTTCAAGTGTTAAGTTTTTAAAGAAATACTGATTTCAACATAATTTGAATTTTTCATGCAATTTTTATGAGCATAGATATATACAGGGTTTCTCAAATTATGTAAGGGTTTATGTGGATGGGGTGAGAAATTTTTTGTGAATATATTGAAATCTCTAATCAAAGACATGATTTAAGTAATCATGTATTTCTCTGCCTGATCTAGAAAAGTGTTAAGAAACCTTGGTTCAACATACCAGTTGATTAAAACAAAATTCGAAAAGTTTTGCAGGACTAAGGCTTATTTGAAATTCTGATTGCTTTGGATATGTTTTGACTTTTATTACATGATTTTTACATATTTGCATATCCCAATATTTAATTGTTGAACAAATGTTATTAAAAATATATAAAATGATTAATATCTGTTAAAATTCTGATGGTCTGTAACACGTTTTTTTCTTTTGTAGATCTGGAATTCCCATGCCTTCTGCATTAGGCAAAAAGCGTGTTGAAGATTCATGGAGTGAAGGATGCTTTTAAGCATTATGAAATGTGTTATATCTTTGTAACTGCACAAAAGCAATAGTTGTGATTTATTTTTCTTGATTCCTCTTTGTGACTTTTTCTTGACATTCCATCATTAACCACTGATTTAGTTGTGGAATTCCAATTAACCTATTGATCTGTTAAGAAAAATCTTTCTCCTTTTAGAAATATTTGATTTTTTTTTATGTTAATGGTTAGAATGAAATCTGTATGATATTCTGATATAACCACTTCTAGATTTTTTTCCTAAACATTCCATTGTGATAAAATATGTAAATATTGAAAAAAAGTTTTAACAAATTATTACTATTAATTATTTTTAAAAATCTCTAAATATGAATGTTTTAGTTAAGCTTATTTTAATCTGTTTTTTGACACATGAATATACTTGACATAGTATTTAAGAGTAAAAAATGAAGCTGTGCAGATTAGAGATGTTTTTATGTGTATTTAAATGTATAAATTTAACCATGATTGTGTTATAGCTTGTATGTGATTTAAAAAATTTTTATATTTGCCACAAAGATGCAATGCTGTATAAATTAAATTTTCCTTTCATTTAATACTATTTGTTCTGAAACTATGAAAGTAAATGGCTCTTTTGTGTTATGAGAAGCTGTTTTAGTGACTTCGAGATAAATATCCTTTAGAATGAATTATTACACAGCTCTTAAGAAGTGTTATGCAAATTAAATTATTTTTTTATCATAATTTTGCTAGTGTATGAATTTCTCGGATTTTTACGTGTGTAAACTAATGGAATTAAATCAGATAACTCATAGCAATGTTAAATTAGGATCCCTGAAGTATATGTTTTAATTTTTGGATGAAATAAATTATAGCTTAAAAAAAAACTAAAAAACACCCTTTTATAGCTAATCGATCTAAGTTGTAACTTTATCTTTTAATCGCCAAATCTGGAAAAGTGATCTGAAATTAGTTGCCTGATGTGGGATGGGAATCTGAAAATGGGAAATTGTTAACCCTGATGATCCTGTTCAGGAAAATGGAACAAAATTATTGTATTGTCATCAGTCCTGGACAAGTGAGCAAAATTTCGAATTAATCTGACCTTATAAAGTGGGTAAAAATATTGAGTTCAAAGATTCCATTACATACAAACAGTGAAACTTATAAAAGCGTGTTAATAAGCAAAATAAAACTTTTAAAATGTGCCCTCCCCTTCAGTTTTGAAATCTGAATATTTGTTGATTTTTTTTTATTCATTATATATGTTCTCTAAACATGCTTATTTATCAGACTTAAATGCTATAATTGTGAACTCTTTGTTCATTATTAAGGCTGTAGCTTTCTAGTTCCTATTAGTTATCATATCTTACATTAGGATTTTAGAAAATTTCTTAAAATGTGTATATTTTTGAAAAAACTCTGGTGTTTTGTATACCTTGATTTCAGTTTTTGACTATCAACTGCAGTCTTAAATTGTGAAGATAGAAAAAATGTATTCTCAGGAGTAGATTCTTATCTATTCAAAATTTTTCTTCAGATTTTCATTCCTTTTGTTTTCACAGCTTGATACTATCCTCTTTTTTGCCTTCAACGTATAATAGGATTGCAGTGATTCCTTAATATGTTCGATTTGCTTACTATGTCTTAGCTCTTAAATGTAAAGATATGTAGTATGTATCCATTCACATAATTGTTCAATCGATCTATGAGAAGTTGAAAGAAACACTTGGGAACAAGAAAGACACTAAAAAATTGCTTACAAATATTTGGTAGGAAAAAGTAATGAAGTCAAGTGGAAAAAAGACTGCTATATTATATGCAAAGTTCAATAATTAAGGTTTGCTGACAAGTTTAAATGACATCTGCTGTATGGAATACCATATTTACTAATAAATTATTCAAATTTATTTCATAGCTCTCAAACATTTCTAGTAATATGAACAGTAAGATATTAGTAGAATAGGTATCAAATTAAGTTGTAAAATATTAGCACATTTTAAAGCTCAATAGTTTTTTTATTTCATATTTGTTTTATCAAAACTTCTGTTTCACTGAATACTTCAACATTGAAATGTCAACTGTACAAATTTATATAAATTCATTAATTTTTTTTTGTATTTTATTTCTATTATATTTTATTACAGTTCATTTATAAAAATTCAAATGATTATTAGTACAAAATCTGTCAGCTTTAATTAATATGTTTCATATAAAATTTCTCCAGGATTCTGCTTGGATTGTGTGTGATGAAAAACAATTGATTTAAAGTTAAAGAATTTTCTAATCAAGAGTGAATATTTTTCTAAACAAGTTATTGCATATAAGTCTGGTGGACTGTTGTTTATGCATGGTAATTGATTCTTTTATGATTCTATCTTGCTTTTAATGAAAAAAAATTTTAATGCTTTTCCAGTATTTAGAGTTTATGCTATCTGATATTGATTTATGTTAGAATTGTAAAGAATTACTTGCATATATTCTGTTGTTATTTTAATATTTTAAAAGCAATAGCTTTAAATAATCTACTTGACCAGCTACATAATTTTTACTTCCTAATAATTTAATTTTGCTTTCCTAACAAATTTACCTTTTCAGAAATAAATAAATTATAGTTTATAAAACTCAATTTTATAGTTAATCGAACTAAGTTGTAACTTGGGGCCTTGGGTAACCTAGTGGTTAGAGCATCGGACTCCAGACTGTAAGGCCTGGGTTCGATGCCATAAAATACCCTCCGAGTACACACGGAGTACATGCTCGTTAAATCAGTGGATCCGAACGGTGTCGCCATCTATCATGTTGTACCGAGCAAAATTGTACTATCACCTTCATGGGGGCTCAAAGCTTAGTTAACGACAGGCATAGATCTAGCCCATTGCCTTGATGAATTTCGTGGGCCTCGATCTGACTACGTCAGACAGATGGCATAAGCAACAACAAAATAAGTTGTAACTTAATCTTTTGGTCACCAAATTGTAAATTTTTAAAAAGATTTTAGTATTAAATCTGTTAAAAGTATTATATTTTATTTTTAATAGGGAAAATAATGTGCAGGAATTAATAAGTTGTTTTTCTAAAATACTTAAATACATCTACACAGGAGTTACTTGTTTGTATAGCCATGCATTTTGACCATATTTTTGTTGTTAAAGGCTCGTCTTTATTATATGAATTTGCATTATTTATTTTAAATAATTTGTGTCGGGTTTTTTTTTCATTTCAAAACTAGCATTTATTTTTAATTTCAATGTGACAATGTTTTTAATAGTATTTTTACCAAAAGATATATTGCAGCATATTATTTACCCAAGGTTTGCTGCACTTCCCCTCATACATAGTTTCAGTTATGTATAAAGAAATCCTTTATTTTGTTATGAAACTATTTTTGTGGGATAAAAATTTTATTGTGTGGTATTTTAAGTAATTTTTTTGTTTACTTTTGTAATTATTTAGAAGTATCATTATTGAGATTGTTAGGCAATGTGTCATATTTGATTTAAAGCATTAAAGTAGATTGCTGCAATGAAATATGTAAAAGTTGCTTGTATGTTGTTTATAATTATGTTTATGTTACATGTCTACTAGCTTATATATCAATGTGTTTAGATGTGGAGGGCTAAACGAATTTCTCTACAGATAATTTTTAAATAAAAACAAGATATCAATCATTGGCATGGCCCAGTAATTTTAGCGTATTTTTCACATGTTGTATTTACAATAATGCAACGAATGAACTTTTTACTAACAGAAAGTAGTACTGTAACACTCCTCTAAATGTACTACTATTGAGTTGAAAAGAAATAATGACACAAATAATTTACTAGGTAAAATTTGAGAAAATTTTGTTATAAACTAGCGAAATTCAGGAAAATTTGTAGGAAAGTTCGGAAAAACTATGGGAAAATTTAAATATGATTTGGCACAAATGCTACCAAATGCCGAAAACCTGAGGTCAATTAGTTGCTTATTGGCAGAGAAAAAGGTACGACAAAATATGGAACGAAGACGAAATTTGCGTCCTAATAGTTCTTTTGTTCCGCTACGTGAAAAACGCGCTAATTAAGTTTTCTGATGAGTTTGTAGGTTTCTTTTTTTTCATGCAAAATGTATTTAGTTCATTAAATAAATAAAAGCGTTTCTTTAATTGTGCATGATATTTATAAAATCTTGGTCTCAAACTGCAAGTACTTCCTTCCCTTCACTTTTTTGTCTAAAATCCTTGAGTGGGTTTATTCCCGCCACTCCCCTGCCTCATATTTTCTATATAGGTTTATATATTTAAATCTATGCTTATTCTTTCTTTTCTAATTTTGTGATAACTAGTGATCTCTCTTGTCTCTTGTATTTTATTCTTTAAAGAAAGAGACAACTGTGTAAATAAAATGAATTTCTAATGTGTTACTAGGTAATTGTTTTTCTTGGATATTTTATTCTTTATTTTTGTTAAATACTGTTAATTTTATTTTAAAACCGGTTTTGCCATAATTTAGGATTATATTGATCTATGTATGAGACTTAATTATTTTTATTATACATATATATGTGTGTGATTAAAAATGTTTTTAATTTATATCCATTTAGTACTTGAGTGTGATTTAAAATTATGTAAACGTTACAAAGAGATTTCTTAAATCAGTCATTCAAAATCTCAATGCATATCATATATAAAATACATGTTAAACTCCCAATCAGTTTTACTTGCTGTTTCATTCATGCAGAAGGATTTTTGAACAAATAGACACACATACAAAAACTCAGCATCACTTGAGAAAAAGAAAGGCAGTGTGCATAAAGTAAAAAGTTATTTCATTGAATATTAAAATATACCAATTCAGGAATGTGTTAAGTTTAAAGGATGGCAAAAAGCTCAACGTAAAAATTACAGCCCTCTGTAATTGATGTACAAACAAACTTCACCTTTATTTACCTTGTTTTAACAAATAGCGTTAATGTTTTTAAGAATTATATTCTTTTCTTTAAAGTACTGACTTAACAAAAACCGATGTTGCCTCAATTAAATACCCAGTCTCACATGTACACAAGGGCAGATATTTTTGGTCATAACATGAACGAAAATTCTGCATCTGGAACCAGCAAAGAGGAACAGGAAGACGAACAGAAAGTCTAGTGTCATCCTTCGAGACTGGAGTAGCATTTAACATGTTTTCAAAAATGGGAAATGTTGTTGATTGTTAATGCTTCTTATTTTGTGTTAGATTTTCTAAGTAATGTCAAGAACAATTAAACCTGAAGAAAAGTAAATCAAAATGGTAATTATATGTTTACTAACATATAATATTGACAAATGCCTATTTTTGTAACCATTGATGAATAAATCATCTTTGATATATTTTTATTAAAAAACATAGTACAACCTTTTTTTTTGTCCTGAAATATTGAAATTGTTTTGAGTTTATGTAGGTTTATGCATTAAAATTTGAAGTAGTGCATAATTTTATTATAAATTTGTATTTCTTAAGAGTTAAATTTTTCTTTATTGATTTTTGTAACTTCTCTCGCCAATGATTTATGCCTGGGACACTCCTTCTGTTTGATTTCTGTATAATACATTTTGCATCACAGATAGTGTTGTTCATAAATGTGACAAATTTTAATTTTGATATTGTTATAAAATGCTCTGTATGAGTGAACTTAAACAGAAAAATAATGGGAAGTGACTATATGTAGATTTTTAATAAAGTTTTAAAATAACTCAATTTCAACTAAATACTTTTTGATCACAAACTGGACTTTTTGTTAATCGATTGTAAATTATTTTGAATGGTTTTTAGAAATTTAGTTTAAGTGTGTGCAATAAAATTATTCAATAAATAGTTATATTTACAAGAATATGAATTTGTGTGTATATATATTTATATGCTATTTATAATGGAATTAATTTGAGACTGCTCAGAAATAAATTTATAAACTTATTTATTATTTATGTAATTTAGAACCTTGGATATATATTTTAATATAGTTACTGGTTTAAATGTTGATAATTATTCCTAACTGAGCTTAACTAAAAGAGCAGTTATTTCTTACAAAGTTTTTAATGGATGTCGACTCTTTCTGTTATATAGAAGCTTTTAAATGGCAAATAGTTATTAATAAGTAAGTGAGCTTTGTAACCTTGAGAAGAAACCAGAAAACATGATCTGATATGATGCAGATTATATTTATATTCTATCTCCTCTTTGCTTTTTGAAAAGTTGAGATTTGTATACTTAACTGTACTTAATTTGTTTATATTATTTTGATAGTATTTTTAGTATTGAAATACATCTAGATCTGTGTGTTCAATTTGTTCCTGTAATTAAATTTGTTAACTATGTAATAAGGTAGTACTTCTAATGTAGTAATGAAAATTTTTAAAATGTTGTGTATTGCATAGAAATTTATTGATCAATCAAACTTAATGTTGTTTCATAAGCAATGTGGACAAGTATCATAATAATGGGTTTCATACTGTGCCTTACTTTAGAAAGGAATAATAATATTAAGAAGTAATAATTTTTTAAAGAAGAAAGGCAGCACATATATCAATTGTTATCCTGATATGTGTTTGATTGAATTGGCTTTTGTGTGCCAAAGAGCCAATTATTGCCATTTATTTTAATTTTGGCATTCCAGGGGCAAAATCTGTAAATATTTTATTTGTATTAATTGTTTATTTTCATTTATAATTGCATTAAATGGACCACTATTAATTTCGCCTTCATAAACTCTTAATTGTTCAATTGTATTGATTGTAGTGGCATCTTCGATGATCAGAAAATAAAATGAGCATTTTCCTCATGTTGTGCATAAGGAGTGGTGTATATAAGGGAAGGGTTTGGAGGTTTATATCCCCCCTCCTCCACAAATCAACAGATTTTTAATTTTTTGCATGAAGATTATGCCTCGATGCTTGTGTCTATGTTTAAATTTAACCTCACCATTCTTAAAAGTTGCCCGTATACACTACTGTGTATGAGCCTTCTTGAGCAGTGTCAATTGTATGATATGCTACATTCTATTGAAAACATTTCATTTAATGAAAAGTGCATTAAGGGGTATGATGTCTTCATTGTAAATTAAGCCAAATGTTAGCTATCAAATTGTTCCTTATTGAAAAGATTTTTAAAAAAAACTCTTTCACACATGCAATATATTATTTTATGTGTCTGTAACTTAATTATCCTGCTGATATTTACTTCAGTTTACAACCAATGTAGTTTGTTATACATTCATTCAAGTAGATACTTTAAAAAAATTTTTTTTTTTTTGTTGTTGTATTGATCTCAAGCTTACTTTTTTTTGCTGATGAACTGTTTAAATGACTAATGGTTGCATAATACCTCTTTAGCTGTGTTTTTAATATTTTTTTCTAATAGCTTAAATTTTTCTATCATAATCACACATAATATATGGGGGAGGGTTTGATATTGATAGTATGTTTCATTGCATCTTTAAGTTAGATGTTAATCACTCCTTATGACTTTTTAGAAGAACTTTATTAATAAAGCTGTTTTGATCTCAATATATAGCTATTACGGTTAGGCATTACACTACAGACAACTTGTCTGGTTTATTGTACATGAATTATCAAATGACAGATTCTAGGTATTCAATTTTTATATTTTTGGAATGATGATACAAGGACCAGTATATTTTGACATTCTTCGGTATCTACATTTTTAGATTTATCTTTGAAGGCTAGCAAATTTTTTTAGTGTCCATTTATAGTGAGTAGTTTTAAAACTTTCTTTTCATATGTTGGTTAGAATTAGGAAAAGTTTAAAAATTGCATAATTTCTCCCATCTTGAAGTTCAGTCACTTTTAGAATCTTTGGTTTTTATTGTTATGGAAATAGAAAAATGAGATTGTCAACATTTTTATCTGTCTGATTGTACTCGTATACAATAGACTAGTTTTTTTTTACATAATACTTGGCTCATATTTTATATTAGAATTAAGTTTATATATTGATGCTGGTATGTTAAATTTATGTTTATATTTGTTATAATTGTGTGTTTTTATTTTTCATATTAATTTTCTCTGTTTGCATTATTAAACAACTGTCTAAGTTGGAACTCAGACAGTTTGTTTTAATCTTAATCATTATTATATCACATAGCATTAAAAGAAGTGCATAATTAATTTTTTGTGTCAAATATTTCTGATTTATGTGAAACTAAATTGTAAAGATCTAAAATTTTGCTTGAGCCCATACTGCCTTCTGTTTAATAGCTTACTGTCTTTTAAGAAATTGTAATTTTAGTCTGTATTTCTTTTGGTGATGTGTAAAATATTTTTGTATAACATTAAAGTATTTTGATATTAACTGAGTGTTTAAATTTATTCATTATTGTGTTCTGTAACTCAGTGCTCCCCAACCTTTTTATCACCGTGGACAGGTCAATGTTTGATTATTTTACCGCATCCCACCGAGGGGTGGGGTGACGTTGATAATTTATATTTTAGATTCTTTTGATTTTAAAATTTTTCATTTAATTTTATTTGACATTCCGTCAGAACACCAAAAAATTGATATAAAATTATTTAATATGGTTTTAACAAGTGCTTCCAAAGAAATACACCACAGTAAATAAAAAGGAACTAATTTAATGTTCTTTATGCGGCTCGGTACTATTGATCCACGGACTGGTACCAGCCTGGGTGGTTGAAGATCTGTGCTGTAACTTAATAAGAGAGGACTTAATTTATCTTGTTTATCTAAACTTGGTTGAACAAAAGATAAATTATGCTGAGATACTATTTCATCTAAATTAAATCAAACAAGGGAATAGTAATTGATAATTCAGAGATAATTTCATGCATATATACGTATATGTGTGTTATAGGTGAATATAAATTATTTAATGCATAAATATTAAGACAACTAGCTGCATAATTAATCATTTTACTGCTAACTTTGAACGATGTACTTTAACACAGTGGTGCTCACAAAGGGACTCCCCCATAGCCCTTGATTTTTTTCGATTGATGATAATCCCATGTGTATAGTACGTAAGATTTAATTAAGTTTCTTTTATTAATAATTTTTTAATCAATGCTAATTATTTATTCAGTAATTTATTTTTTACTGTGTTTTGTTCCCGACAAAATAATATATTGGGTGGCGTATTGGGGTATGATACGAGAATGGTGGACTTTCGACTCTGGACCCCTCCCCTTGAAAAATCCCTGTGTGTGTGCGACATTTAACGTAATGACCAAGCTTATGATTGAAAAATATTTCATGACTTCAGTGCTATAGGTCTAGGCAGTAACAGACATTTTATGTATATAAAATTTAAATAAGTTCAAGAAATGCATTGTGTTTTACCTGAATACTTATAAACAGAGGTTATAAATTGTTATTAGTTTTAAAAAATGATATATTTTTTGAGGAATGCCTAGTTCATAATAACAATGTCAGAGTTTGTGGGAGCTATTGTATAAGTTGGATTGATTTCACAAACTCGAGAAATAAAAGGAAATTTTGGACTGGATAAAAATTGACTCACCTATCCCATCTCCCCACCTTCAGAAACTATTGAACATATAAAAAAATGATAAAAATTAAGAAATGTCTGGGTAAGGATGGAATTACTAACAAAAAGCGAAAACACTAGCCCCTACTATCATTTAAAGTTAATTAACAACATAATAAAAATCGGATACTTTCCGAATGGCTGGAAGTCTATCGGTAAAGTTAATACTAAATCCTGGCAGGAATCCTACCCATGCCGAATGTCATCTAAATCTCAAAAAAACAAACAAAAAAAACCTCTTACGAAAACGAAGATAAGCCTATACAGAATGCGGAAGTAAAGTTTAAAGTAATTATTTCTTTTTTGGGGGGATGGGAATAGGTGGTGTTTGTTCTATCTTTTCCTGCAGAAGCTTTTAGATTTTCATGGACTATTTCTGACTTCAATGAATTCTCGGAATAAAATCAGCCCAATTTATGTCAAAAATCGGAAGTGAATAAAAATCAAAAAGAGTGACATAAATTATACAGAACTTAATATATGAATATAAATTACCTAATCATGCCATTAGTTCTGATTCAAAAATTTGAGATATCTGCTGTGACTGAAACGCAACAGACGATTTTATATTTCGTCGTTAGAGATCGTGTACAACAGTGATTCCCAAAGTAGTCTATGACAACCTCCAAGGGGTCCACGTTAGCAAAAAAATAATTTGGGGGTCCACGGTTGTGACTCATTCAACCAGATCTTGAAATTCAATCAAATGGAAACCAGACTTACCTCTTTAACATATTTATTTACTAAATTTAATGAGGTTAGTTTACAGTTGCAAGGCAACGGCATAAATTTTATTAAAACAAGGACCTCATTTCAGCAAGGCCGGATCTATGTATGGGCTGCAGCCCAGGGCCCCCGGGTTCTAGGGGGCCCCCATACCCCGTTGAAGATAAACAGAAAAGGTGCATACAATCAAAATAGTAATACAATAATAAACCAGTAAAAAATACACGCAAATCAAAAATAAAATACTCGAAATGCCATATCGAATTTATTTTTGAGAGTAAGAGCAATTTACTTTTGTTCTTCGCCCTACCACCGAATACGCGGAAATTAGTAATTATCAATTTCGAAAATCGTCTATATATTTTATGTAAATACCTTAATAAAAACAAATTAAAACAGTATGCGGGTGATTTTCTTTTAGAAACTACACCATAATTGGATGTAAAATGTTTAAACCTCAAGGGAATTTCTTGTTTTTCTCATGATCAGAGACAGCTTGTGAGGTCTAGAAACAATGGTTTTCATCTAATTGCTAGTGGCCAAGGTACCGGACTCATGGCAGGCATGTCATGAGTTCGAGACTAGTGCCACTGAAGACCCTCCGTGTAGGGAACGATGCATGTTAAATCTGTCGAGAGCTCAAACGTTCTCCAGTATGTGTGGTGTGATAGTTAGGAGAGGGGGTGCCTGCTCAGATATCGTCCTCGTCACTTAACCATGGTTCAACATTACGAGTTCCATCGCCAAAATCTCTCGTGTAGCTGAACAGTGCGACGTTAATATTCACTCACTCACTATTCATCTAATTGCGGAGAAATTAATTTGCCTCATCAAGAACCAAAATTAACTTAGATTTAACTGGATAAAAACCCCTGTTGACAAATTTCCCAGGCTAAATTGTTTGAGAGAATTCCTTTTCAAATATGGTTTTAGCAAAAATATCGATTTTACAAAAAATCCTGATGTGATGGGAAAAAATGTAGGTCATTTTCGAAATCAGCACACTAAATAATATAAAAACCACTGAAAGCCTCTTTTGTGCTTCTCCAAAACTTTAATTTTGTAACTGTGTGTAATTATTAGAGTGTCTATTAAGTACACTCTTTTTTCAGACTTAACAATTATAATTAATACAGTCTATTAATTACACTCTTTTGTACACTGCGTCGTTCTATGATAGAGTCTCTATCATAGAGCGGCGCCAATGAGCATAGTATTTATACAAACGTAGTGGCTCTATTTCTGTAACCATTTAATTTTGTGTAATAATAATTGTAAGTTACAATATTATGCTGATTTGGTGCTATGTCCTATGCATAATACCAGAAATTAAAAGATACTTAGTTACCTGCTCATTGGTTTCAAGTAAAAATTAAGTACAAATGCACATTTCTAAATTATTTAAGTATAAAGACACGTAGTAGGAAGATTAGGATTATTCATGTAGTTTCGTGGCCTAAATCGCTAGGTAATAATTTTATTGAGTACATCCCTTCACATGAAATGAGTTATTTTCAAAATAAAGATCCAAACAATATATATTCTGTTTCGCTAAGAAAATACAAAGAACAAAAGAGATACTTTTCTAATAATCATTTCACTAAAAAACTTAAAAATGACCAGGTGCTGGAAAGATCTTGGCTTTGTTGTTTGACTAGTATTGGTAGTGTTTTTTGTTTGACTTGCAAACTTTTTTCTGAAACAAATTCTTAATACACAACCGGCTTTTCTGATTGGGAATACGTAACAAGTTGTTTAGAAAATCATGAAAATTCTATTGAACATATAAATTCAATGTTGGTTTGGTTGACACGAAAAGAAAATAAGTCTCTTTTTAGATAAACAATTACAGGAGCAACTAAGAAAAGGTACAGAATATTTCCACAATGTCCTAAAACGTGTTATTGCGGTTGTAAAGTATTTGACTACAAGATGCTTAGCATTTAGAACCTATTTTTACGCCGGGCCACTTTTATCTGACATGTATTTTACGCGGGTCGCAACATGAGGATTAATAGAGAGGGGGAAGCTATACGATCAAGGACATTTAAAATGGGAAAATTGGTCAAAAATATAAAATCTCATAATTTTGGATCTTATTTTAAAACTACACCAAATTCTATCAAACAAAACTCACAAAATATAGGTTTCATTAACTTTTTACCCAATTACGGGGACATTTTTCAATTTCCGCTAATCAATGATCCCAAGCCCCTTATCTGCATTCTACTGTCATAAAAACAAAGCATTCAAGTACTTGGATAATTTGATTTTTTTCTTTTGACAAAGCCTTACATATTTTTATTTCACATATTAATTTATCAAATGCAGGATGGTAGCAAAGAGTTTTTATTGAACTACAGACTGAAATCAGAATTATCCGTATAAACTGTCTGTTCTTATTGCGCAATTTTGTTTCAAATATTTTCTGATTTTATAAAAAAAAATATCTGAACAAATAACTGAATTCATCAAAGAGTACATCGGAAGCATTTAAGAAACACTCTAACAATTTTTCTAATAATTCTTAAGTTTATCATTAACAATTTTATATGTTTGCCAATATATAATGTATAAAATTTTATGGGATGCGTTTTTGGGACATTACCCCCCCCCCCCACCTGCAAAATATTTATTGCTGTTTCAAAGTTGTTTTTTTTTTAAGAAAACCAATTTATCTCGTCTTTAAATGGATCCTCAAGAATAAGAGCCATTGAAAGATTTGTGTTTCGTAATACAGTGACGAGCAAAATTATATTTTTTATATATAACATTTTCATGACAAATCAAACAAGTTGTTGATCCATGTTTTTTCCCTATGAAATAGTCAAGATCCCAATCGTCTTGAAACAGCAAATGTTTTTTAGACAGGAGGGTTAGTTAAAAATTTGTTACACCTATAAAATGGTCGCTACTGCATTGTTATTTGTTATTACTAACCATTACAATTACAAAAAGAAAAAAATGATTTCACAATTTCCAGCACGACATCGATTGCAAAATTGAAAGATTTGATTGCTTGATTGATAGAACTCGCTAAATTTTTAATACATTATTCCTAAATAATTGAATTTGTTATTTCAACGGACCTAGACCGGGCCACTCAGAATGGTCCGGTGGGCTACATGCGGCCCATGGGCCACAGGTTGAGTATTGCTGATTTAGAGGTACCGAGGAAGTTTTTGGTTCTCCTCATAATGGTAATTTTATGGGTACCCTGAAACTGCTAGCAGAGTTCGACTCATTCATTCGTGAATATAATGAACTGCGTGAATTACGACCAAAATCGCTAATATCGTACTTATCAAAAACAATATATGAGCAAATAGTTGAGATCATGGGCAAGCAAATCATTAAACAATTATGTAACTCAAATAAATAACAATGACACAAAGTACTATACAGTAGTGATGGATTCAACAGCAGATTTGTCCCACAATTACTAACTTGCTATTATACTACTATAATGTTTTCGGGGAAAAGTATGTGAAAGATGTGTCTCATTAATTAAGATTATTAGGCACACAGGTTTATATTTAATTATCTACAAGAATTTTTAGAAACAAATGGACTGCTATTGGATAATTGTAGGGGACAGTCATATGACAACGCTGCCAATATATCCGGTCCATATAATGTTGTGCAAGCTCTTCTAAAAGAAAAAAATAAATAAATTCGCTAATTATGTGCCGTGTGCTGCACATTCTCTTAATCTAATTGTGCAGAATCAGTTCAGCTTGCAACTGAAATCGTGAACTTCTTTAGTTTAGTGCAACAAATATATGTTTGCTTTTCTACTTCGACCTATAGGTAGAAACTTCTAAATCGTGAACTTAAACTGAAATTTACCTTAAAAAGCTTAAGTCAGACGAGATGGTCTTGTCACTACAATCCTTTTGAATCCTCAAGAGATAAATATTGTAATATCATGAATATTCTTAAGACATTTAGTGACAATGAAAATGAGAAAATTGATTTTCAAAAAGAGGCAGCAAATTTATTTAATAAATTAACAAAACTCGAAACAGTCATTTTAATTATATTTTGGGAAGAAATTTTAGAAAGATTTAATTCAGTTAACAAAAAATAACAGATTCTTGGGGTTTGGACATCTGTGAAGGGAATAAGTTCATTATGTCATTAAAAACATTTATAAGCAATGTACGATATGTAAATCAGATCAAAAATCAAGAGACGCAGCCAAAAAATTAAGTCTTAATGTAGAAACAGAATATAGCGATGTGAACTAGAGACGGGTTATTTCAAAATTTGCAGATAAATTCACAGAAAAAGCTGTGTATGGGACAGAAAAATTTAAAAGAGACACGATTGTTGTAGCGTTAGATAAGGTAATCCTTGATTTAAATAGAAGTCAAGTATATATATGCAGAATATATAGTAAGAAATTAAAATTTTTGATGGATTTGCAATATCAAAGTAAGGAGAACGTCAACTTGGAGAGTGTACGTGCTATTACTGATTACTATTCAGATGATGTAGACCAACATTTAGCAAATGAAGGTGTTCAATTAAAAACTTATCTAAAACTGAGCTAGAGTCCTATACTTGTAGTGATATACTCAATTTAATTTTTGAAAAGAAACTAGTTCAGGTTTTTTTAAATTTGTATACTATTTTAAAGATTTTTCTAACGATCCGTATTACTACCTGTGAAGCGGAGCTTCCGTTCTCTAAAATACCCTACATAGAAAATAAATATAGGACAACAATAACAAATACTAGGCTTAATTATTAATCACTTCTTTCTATTAATATTGATCTCACCAAAGACTTAAAATGTGATGAGCGAATAAAAGAACATTCAGCATAAAAGTGTAGAAAAGTTTATTTTTATTTATTTATTATTTTTTTTTTTTGTAAATTATGTTATTGCTTGTAACGTATTTAAATTGTTGGGGGGGGGCTTAAAGTTTAGTATATTTTAAATTTTTTCGCGCACTAATTTTTTAGGGAAAAGGCAAATTTTTTTTTAATTATTTAGGGGCCCCCAGATATCGTTAGTCCAGGGCCCCCAAAGGTCACGGTCCGGCCCTGCATTTCAGTGTTTCTTGTGCAAGAATTAAGCTAAAGGAGTATAATATTGGACGTCATGAATTTTCCCAGTTTTTTTTTTTAATTATCACAGAAAATCTGCCAGAAAAAAAAGATGGTTTAACCTATGTTCAACACTTAAATTTCCATTTTTTAGATTTTGGAATTAGGTTTGATAATGCTTTCACTATGGTAATATCACAGTAGGCAATAAATTCATATGGTCACATTGAAAAAAAAATGTCAAATTACAACGATTAGGCAATAACGAAGAGATCTTAAGGTTCCCGTTGATACGTCACCACGAAATCCGAGTGTAATGTTAAGCCTATGGAGTTTCTTATATTTCTATTTACGCCTGAGGTATTTATTGATTTTAATTGTATGGAATAAAATGCATCCAAAAGATCGGGGGAAAAAATGAATGTTTCTCTCCTTTTCGATTTTTTAAAAAAAATTTGTAAGTATTTTTAAATATTTGAAAATTTACATCTAGTGCGTTAAAACGATCATATAAATATTTTCAATTATCGGATAAAAAAAGTAAAACGAGGGAAACCTTTATTTTTTATGCTCTTTTAAACGCATATACTTTAAAATTTTTTAACTAATTTATATATATTTGCGAGTAATTAAAAAGTCAGCATTGCATATTTGGAAAGAGGGGCAAGTAAACTTGTAACTTCGCCTTCTTGAGGGAGGATACATGAAATTTCCCCTACGTTCCATTGGTGAAAGGTGGTAATTTATGAATCTTCCGTGTAACAGAGATGCCCCCCCCCCCAAATGGGTCTTGTTTTCTAAGAATCTATAGCACTCTTCCCAAAATTGAACAAGAATAAGTATTTTTGATAAAAAATTTCATTACTCCTTGTGTTAATTAAGTAAAATTTTCATTAAAGATATAATTATTCCATAGAAAATTATTTCCAATCATACTCGATTCATTTTTTTCAGAATTTAAGTTGCAATTGTGTGAATTTACCACGATAACATGTCAGATGTTACACATCGTATGCGACTACAGTAAGGCTCGTTTCTTCTTTTTTTTTATTCCACCGTTTTCATACATCCAAAACTACAATACTTAGCAGCCACTCCCGATGGTTTAGTTGACGATGGAATTGTGGAGGTGAAATGTCCCGCTTCTTGCCAAGACATAACTCCTGATGAAGCCATAAACTTAAAAAAATTTTCTTTTCTGGATAGATTTGCAGGTACAAAAAAATAAAAATCACGATTACTTATACCAAGTACAGGAGCAAATGCAAGTAACGGAAGAAGAAGATTGCTTTTTTGTAATGGGGACAAAAAATAAATAAATAAAAGGCTGTAAAATAGAAAAAATAATCAGGGACAATGATTTTTGGAGTGATAAAGTATTAAAAAAGTTTGAATTTTTCTTTTTACAATTGTTTATTGCCTGGACTTACTGATCCAAGATATCCCAGATCGATGCGGATACGTAACCCGTGTGATGTAGCCGCTCTCTTTTCCCTAATTAACCAGCTGTAATGTAGCCGCTCTCTTTTTTCCCTAATTGCTGGGGAAAAGTGGCCCGAATGGGCTCTGACCTCTGTTCCCACGACCATTCCTCAGAATCCGGGAATGGACATAATCCCCGGCCTTTGTGGAATTTCGGTTTCCCACGCATCCTTGGCGACGGCGGGACGTTGAGACGGCACCCAACATTTGGACCAGGAATTTTCCCACGTTGGAGAAGCCGACGAGACAAGGGACAAAGGGAGCCGAAAGGTGTGACCGAGAGCAACCTGGACTTTAAAAGGCGCGGGGTAAGATTTTGAAGGGAGATGGAGAGAGAACCGCTTAGAGGCCTCTCGAGCGATCTAGCGAGAAACTGATACTCTGCATCTGCGATTATAGTCGCCAACGAAGGACTTTGGCTGCTATTACCCTGCATCTGCGATTATAGTCGACAACGAAGGACTTTGGCTGCTATTGCCCTGCATCTGCGATTATAGTCGACAACGAAGGACTTTGGCTGCTTTTACCCTGCATCTGCGATTATGGTCAACAGCGAAGTACTTTTGGCTGCTATTGCCAATTACAGAGACTGTGATATCAATCTCGGAACGAGTGTTCTTAGTTAATCTTTACTCTTAATAAATTTTATATTTATAAGCTGAGTGAAGTCATTACAGCTTATAATATATAAATATCTGGTGGCAGCGGTCGCATTTAAATGGAATAAATGCTAGAACGCACGTTTCTGCCCATGTTCGAAAATTGAACGGTTTGGAGAGAGAAGCGACTCGCCCAGTGAGGAGAGAAATTTTCTCAAGGACTTTTGTGTGTGACAAGTCGAGTTACGATCTGAAGACTGAATCCAGTTTTGTACTAGTGAAGTGCCGCAGTTTCAACTACAAAAAGGAACAGTTGTCAAAGATCAAGAGGTTGAGCTTCCCATTGTCAACTACGAAAAGAAGTTCCTTAGACGACAAGTGAAGGAGTCGGCCCAAGATCAATCACAAAAGACGGAACCCCATCGAGAAGAGAAAAAAGAGGTTAGTCCCTTTCTTTGAGATTATGCTCGGGGCAGTAGTTATTTATTAGTTTAGTACTGTTTGGAAATTAAATTGTTTTTTGTACTCACGCTAATTCATTTGACTACCAAGAGTCTAAAAGAGTTGTTTGTGTGAAAGTGTTTTTTTAAAAATTTATTATGTTAGTTTGGTTTTCGGGATCAGAATCGTAGAAATGTGTTTTTATTTATGTTATTGATAGTTGAGTACAGTTGTAGTTTAAAGCACAATTGTCAAGTTTGCGTATTGATTTTAGACCAATTTAGTGGTGTTTTTAGGATTATACTTGTTTTGGGTATATGTGTATTTTCTGCATTTAGTGTAGTACTATTGTTTAGCATATGGTCAATTTTGCATATCGATTTTAGACTTACTTAGTGGTGTTATTAAGAGTTTATTGGTTTTGATATATGTGTATTTTCTGCATTTAATGTAGTACTATTGTTTAGCATATGGTCAATTTTGCATATCGATTTTAGACTTACTTAGTGGTGTTATTAAGAGTTTATTGGTTTTGATATATGTGCGTTTTCTTCATTTAGTGTAGTTCTCTGGTTTAGTTGGTTATAGTGTGTATTTTTCATCATGGCTTTCCTTTTAAAGCTGCGAAAAGGTGACCTATTAGATATAGCGAGGGAATTAGGGGTAGAAGCCCATGATGATCTGAGAAAGGTAGAAATTAAGGATAAAATTTTACAAAATGAGAATTATGATATGGAAACCATCAAAGCAGTGATGGAGGGAGTTTTAGAGGAAAATAAGGTTAGAGAAGTGAAAGAAAAAGAGGAAAGAGAAAAGCTAATTAGGGATCGAGAGTTTGAGGAGCGGAGACAAATTAGAGAATATGAGCTAGAACGTTTAAGATTGTCTAATGCTACTGATACGGTTAGTGTTTCGTCTGCCGACTTAGAAGGGCAAATGGTAAATAGACGTGTTAATTTAAAAGACTTGGTGCCTAAATTTGATGCCAAAAATGCAGATATTAATCTGTTTTTTGAAATTTTCGAGAGGCAAGCCAAAAAAGAAAAAGTAGCAGAAGATAGGTGGGTTTCACAGCTTATTCCTTTGCTTCCTGTGGAATCGACTGAATTGGTGGCAAAAGAACCACCTGAAAGAGGAGACGATTATCCTCACATTAAAAAATTACTTTTGAATAGATTCCAGCTAACTCCCGTAGCGCTTAGAGATAGATTTGAATCGCATCAGCGGAGATCAGGCACTTTATGGTCAGACTTGGTTTTTGATTTAAGGTCTTATTTAGAAAATTGGTTAGCCGGGACTGAAATAGAAAATCTATATATATATAAGTGGGTTAAAAGAATTATTAGTGACCGAGCAATTAAAAAAGAGAGCCCCCATCGAATTAGTGGATCACTTTATCGATTCGTGGGACGCTGTTAAAAACGCTACTGATCTAGCAGAAAAGTTAGATCATTTTGAAGCAATAAAAAAAGTGCATAGGAAACAGAATACAATAAAAGCAGGGGAGCGTAAGCAATTCGAGAGGCAACCTTTCGTGAGTAATAGGGTTAATCAGATTAGCGAGAAAAGCAAACATGTTAACGTTCCAAATAAGGGATCACTTAGAAATGATGGATTTCAGGAAAATTCTCAAATTAAGGGAGATAATCAAAGAGAATGGGAAAGATCATTCGAAAGGAAAAAACCCATCATCTGTTATTTTTGCAACGAAGTTGGTCACATAAAACCCTCTTGCCCTAGGCTTACAAAAAACAATTATGAAACGGTGTCGAACTTAATTGTAAACTCCTGGAATGAGGACTATTTCGAAAAATTTAAAGTTAAATTTGAAATAAATGGCGTAGAGCGGGTGTGTCTGAGAGACTCCGGTTCATCCATAGATTTGTGCGCACGCAGTTGGATCAACGAAAACGATTTTTTGGGAGAATATGTTTGGATCAAAAGCCCGTTGGATGACGTATGCCACTGCCTGCCACTCTCAAAAATAAAAAGTAAAACTAAGGGAGGAGAGTATTACACGAAGGCGGCAATCAAGTTTGATAGCAGCGCGGACGAACCTTATTTGTTGGGAAATCGTACAGCGGAGCTTATTGAGTCAAGTGAGAAGGGTGTGCAAATGAGAAACGTGGTTGTGACTCGAAGCGCCAGTAAAGAAATAGGTACAAATTTGCCCTTGGCGAACAGCTCTCCCATAGAAAACGCAGATCAAATTCCCCCTTCCGAAGTACATGAAGAGGAAATGTTAGAAACTCCTCAGTTTGATGGGATGAAGGAAGTTTGTCTAGCCAAAGTAACTAGTTCCGACTTCCGGTCAGAACAAGAGAAGTGCCCGGATCTCCAGGTGTTGTGGGAAAAAGCTAGATCAGGCGTAGATGGGGAGTTTCAAATAATGAAAGGAAAATTGGTAAGGGTTACTAGAACCAAAAGAGGGGACGGAATACGACAATTGTGTGTGCCTTTGAAATTCAGGCTCGAGATTAACTGGTTGAACCACGATGTAATTGGAGGACATCTGGGTGTCCCAAAAACAAAAGATAGAGTTTTGTGTTATTTTTTTTTGGCCAAATATTTACAAAGATGTGGAGGATTTTGTCAAAACTTGTGTCTCTTGTCAGCGGGTGGGTAAACCTCGTGTTAAAGTAAAAGCCCCACTAAAATTAGTTCCGATTGTCGGGGAGGTCTTTCCTAGAATCAAAATAGACGCGGTAAGGCCACTCTCTTTTTCCACAAAAAGAAACCGATACTTGATTACTGCTATATGTGTAACTTCAAGTATCCTGAGGCATCTCAGTTGAAAGCATTTCGTCCCGTGAGGGTAAAGATGCCCTTTTGGTGATTTTCTCAAGAATAGGTTTCCCAAAGACGATTCAATCAGCTCTCGGCACTTCATTCACGAGTGAGCTGAACGCGACCTTTTTTAACGAGTTCGGAATACCGGGTGGTCAATTCATCTGTCAAGCACCCGCAGTGTTACGCAGTAGGAGAGAGAGAGAGAGAGAGAGAGAGAAGGGTTCCTAGAACTACAAAATGCGTCTTAAAACCCTTTGCTTAGAGTTGGGAGCAGAAGTGGTTTTGTGTGTGTGTTGTGTGTGTCGCAGGGAACATACTAAGAGAACACCCTGTTTCAGACCTAAGAAAAAAAAATTTCAAAGGCGGAACGAAATTATAGTACGGTAAAATTATACTAGTTCTTCTTTTAATTGTTTTTGTGTGTGTGTGTGAGTATGTTTGTGTTGCATGTGTAAAATGTATATTGTTGGGTATCAAATCTTTTGAGCCTCTTGGTATGCAAACTTCCTTTTAATTTTTTGGGAAGTTAACTGAGAAAAATTCTCGAAGTTAATGATTAGTTTTTATTTTTAGTTAAGCTTTGGTATTCGTATTAATTACGCTGCCCTGGTTATCTCACTGAATGCGCGACCTCCTGCAGTGATGCCTGTGACATTCAATATATTTCCTAGTGTCCATGAAATGGACACTTGAAGGAGGGAGGCAGCTGTGATGTAGCCGCTCTCTTTTCCCTAATTAACCAGCTGTAATGTAGCCGCTCTCTTTTTCCCTAATTGCTGGGGAAAAGTGGCCCGAATGGGCTCTGACCTCTGTTCCCACGACATTCCTCAGAATCCGGGAATGGACATAATCCCCGCCTTTGTGGAATTTCGGTTTCCCACCATCCTTGGCGACGGCGGACGTTGAGACGGCACCCAACATTTGACCAGGAATTTTCCCACGTTGGAGAAGCCGACGAGACAAGGGACAAAGGGAGCCGAAAGGTTGACGAGAGCAACCTGGACTTTAAAAGGCCGGGGTAAGATTTTGAAGGGAGATGGAGAGAGAACCGCTTAGAGGCCTCTCGAGCGATCTAGCGAGAAACTCATGGCTCTGCATCTGCGATTATAGTCGACAACGAAGGACTTTGGCTGCTTTACCCTGCATCTGCGATTATAGTCGACAGCGAAGGACTTTGGCTGCTTTTACCCTGCATCTGCGATTATAGTCGACAGCGAAGGACTTTGGCTGCTATTACCCTGCATCTGCGATTATAGTCAACAGCGAAGGACTTTTGGCTGCTATTGCAATTACAGAGACTGTGATATCAATCTCGGAACGAGTGTTCTTAGTTAATCTTTATCTTAATAAATTTGTGATTTTATAAGCTGATT